>JAMKQA010040086.1:0-22409 GCA_024699735.1 Posidonia australis | reverse complement strand
TGCTTGAGTAGTTAAGCTATTTATACGTATAAAATAATCTCCTTACATGCAATTTTTCATTCACCTGTAAAAACTGATATAAGTAATTAAAAAGTGTCAATTCTCTATTCACCCCCCTCTAGAGGAGCTATTCGATCCTACACCTATGACTCGTGTGTATATGTTAGACATCTAACGGATGGCACACACGTATATTTGCTTCTGTATGTTGATGATATCTTGATTGCAGCAAAAGATATCAATGTTATACAAGGTTTGAAAGACACTTTGAAGTCTGAATTTGCTATAAAGGATTTAGGTTCAGCAGGCAAAATCCTTGGAATGGAGATACAACGTGACAGGAGCATTGGAAAATTATTTCTCCATCAACGCAGCTATGTGCAGAAAATTCTAAGCAAGTTTGGTATGACTTCTAGCAAAGCCGTTGGGACACCGTATGACAGGAATTTACGTTTGTCTTCAGCCATGGCACCTCAGACGCAATCTGAACAAGAATACATGAAGTGTGTTTCATACTCACAGGCCGTTGGGAGCTTAATGTATGCAATGGTATGTACTCGCCTAGATTTGGCTTATCCTCTTAGTGTTGTAAGCAGGTTTATGTCCAATTCGGGGAAGGATCATTGGCAGGCCGTGAAGAAGATCTTCAGATATTTGAAGGGAACGTCTGATGTTGGGCTGATTTATGGCAATAAGCATAGTTGCAACATGACTGGATATTCAGATTCAGATTTTGCAGGGGATGTTGATCAGAGGAGATCTTTAACAGGTTATGTCTTTACAGTTGCAGATTCAGTTGTCAATTAGAAGTCTACACTTCAGCCTACGATTTCACTTTCCACCACCGAGGCTGAATACATGGCAATGACAGAAGCTGCAAAGGAAGAAATTTGACTAAAAAGGTTGCTGGGAGACTTTGGTCTGCGTTTTGATAAAGCAGATATATTTTGTGATAGTCTCAGTACCATTTGTTTGACCAAGGACAACATGTTTCATGATCGCACGAAACACATTGATGTCAGGTACCACTTCCTCAGGAATGAAGACCGCATAAAGATTTTGAAGATCAACACCAGGGACAATCCAACTGACATGTTCACCAAAGACGTAATTGAGAGTAAGTTCAAGCATTACTTGGACCTGCTCAATGTGTATGGTCATGATGGAGAATCTAGCTCGAGGTGGAGCTATGATTCAAGACAAGGTAGAGATTATTGTATATTTGATGTATAAGTTGTAGGGATATTTTGATCTTTTGACTCTTAAGTTGCCAAGCTATATGAGTTTGTGGAGGGCACCCAAATAAAAAGTGTCTTTTTGTATCCCCAAATCAGAATAGAACCACCAACGAGCTCTCCAGTACCTAAATTGGAGAACCATGTAAAAATCTGTGTTCATTCTCCTCACGCCTCTTTTTCTTCCTCACGACGCCTCTTTTTCTTCCTCACGACGTTCATCCACCCGTTTGTCCGCTGCACGTTCCTGGATTCCACGCACAACAACGTGTGTAAATCTTGATGAAATCCGCTTCTGTATTGAATTTAACTAGAACATGCCGACGGTCCATCGTAGTAACCGTTGCACCTCTAATGCCCCAGTTGGAGAGACCCTTGTGGATGTCATTAACAGAGAGATGCATAGCAAAAAACTTGAAGATGAGAGCGAATTTATAAGGCAAAGATACTTTTCAATCTCCACATTAAATAATATCATGGCCGGACGACCGAACTTCGTTCCCAACTCTTTGAAAGGAATATCATCTTCACCCACTCTACTTCCAGCCATTACCATAGCATACGATCTTGTGCCACTATTCTAACCTCTCCCACTCTCCTCCTCAACGGAGGCTATCCTCAAGCGAACCCAAAAGACAACTGCAACAACCAGAACCCACCAGACGCAACAAAACAAACCAAGAAAGGAAAGAACACGCAGGGCCAACTGCAACCCTAAATTAAGAAACGATCAATAGCAAGACAAACCACTAGAAGATCTCCACCGAATGATGTCCAAGAATCGAAAGATAAGCCTTCGTGACGAAGGGAAACCACCACCTTACCCTAAACTGAAGAAGAAGACGAAGCTTCTGAACCAGAAAGACCTGTCTTGCACCTCGAACAGAGGACCCCATGAGGCCCTGACCCTCTTGGTAGAAAGCTCCCATCACCGGCGACCCCGGGAGCCCTAGATCACCGAACCCCTAGAAGCGCCGATGCAACTCCCCTCGAGCCTAAGCTTGGACAACTTCGTTTTATGGTTTTTTGACTATGTTATATCATTTGCTTAAATAGATCTTTTTTTTCTTTTTAGTATTTATTAAATCTGAAAGAATATAATATTTTAATAATTAATAATAATAAATAATTACTTTTTAATATAATAAAAGTGTTTTTTTGATATTTATTGAATTTAGATTCAACAAATCAAAATATAAATAGAAGTTTCCAATTTAGTAACTTAAATTTGAACCCATGTAAATAAAATAACTTATGTAATTTATATGCAACAACATTAAAACAAAAACAAAAAATAGGGTAATCACTTATTGTTCCAAAAACCTTCGAAATGGTTTTTTTTTATCATAAAATGTATCATTTTCAAAAATTTACTCTATTTTTTGCAACTTATTCAACAAAAATCAATAAAATCCTTTTTTTATCTTACATAAGGAAAGAGACGTTGACATTGTCATCATGCTTACTCCTAGTCCATTGTGTAGGAGTATTAGAGACTATATCTACATAGGCTGATTGTTTTGATATTGAAGGAGGAAGATAAGCATAAAGAGTCCTTAGCATGTTCTGAGAGTCTACTAAAGAAGATCCAATTGTCAGATGAAAAAAGAAAGCAGAAAGTTCAAAGGAGAAAAGAGAAAATCAATGGAAGAGAGGAAAAGAAAAAGGAAAATAGAGAATATCGAAATCACTAATAGATTTTTTAAGAGGAATTTAATAGTAGTTATGGAGGCTAATTAGAATCATAAGCGGTGGTTGCATAAAATATTAGGATCTTTCAAAATTATCATAATTAATGATATTTTTTAAATCTACAACCATAACTACTAGTTTTAGAATTGATGGTTTGGATGTAGGTGTAGTTCTAAGTAATGAATTGATGGATTTGGATTCTACTTATGCAAAATAGGGCAACCATAACTACTAGTTTTAGAATTGATGGTTTGGATGTAGGTGTAGTTCTAAGTAATGAATTGATGGATTTGGATTCTACTTATGCAAAATAGGGCGAGATCCTATCAAATCATCTCCAATAATATCATTACATGTTTCTTACTTCCACCTAGGTCCCATTTGGAACTGCTTCTGGAGGGTTTTCCGATGGTTAGTTTCTGACAAATCATGAAAAACCGTAGAAGCAGTTCCAAATAGGGTTTTACTCTCTCACTTCTCATAGAAATCATAGCTTATAAATGAAGGAAACCATATGTAAATTCATAGTTTGTAGTAGTCGACTAAATAGAGCTTTTGGTAGAAGTTAAATAACTAGGATATGTAATTATAATGCTAGTCTTATTATTTTTGATAATTTACTTTGAAATATCATCAATATTTACAAAATTACCATCATTCTAATTTTTAACAAATGACTCCTCTCATCTATATTCTATCTTCTTCAATCAACTCCTCTCACCATCTCGTATCTCTTAACCCTAGGCAAACGTCGTAGTCCTTACCATTGGCCTCTCTCGTGCGGACCTCCTGTGCTCTAAGCTCACCACTTCGCTACACCTACTTCTCCATTGTCCATGATGCCCTCCGTCTCCCACTCCATCTGTCGACCTACCTTTGTCTACAACTCCCTCTTTCACTCCGTGGCTTACCTCCATTGATCTCCTTCGTTTACAACTCTCTCCTAAAATATCAATGAATGCTTTGCCATGAATAGTGGAATACCTCTTGCCTCCGTGTGTTCTCACTCCACACCTACATCATGGTCACAATCTCAGCATCCACTAATCCACCATGCCCCTCCCCCTACCCTTTCTTCACCATCGACGCCACCACAATCTCATCTCCTTCCCCAAATCCACTATAAAATTCTTAGAAATCAACTTTTGAAAAAAACTTAGAATTTAATTTTTGTTTTTAAGAGATTCCAAACATGGTCTTAAACACAAGTGCTATTTTTAATCTATAATATTATTGTTACATATTTTTTTTAAATTTTCAACTGCACATTGCCTGTGCGCGACGTGCATGTCGATTTGAGTATTTGACTATTGGTATTAAGCAGCAACTCAAATGGGCAGCTGGTTGGACATGCATTTTGGCAGAAAATGTCGTTGCATTGATAGTTGAGACAGTGATCATGCAAAAGTCAACATTCCAATACTTTGCGCTTCAAATAACAGAATAAGAGGGATCGGAAAAGGTTGAAAAGGTCATGCATGGACCCGAGATTTAAAACGCAATCCCAACTCCTTCCCCGGAAAGGGTGGCGGGAGTGGAGAAGTAACAACATGCTGGCGTAGCATCAACTCCTCTTCCCGTCGTCGGAGGAATCGCATTTCCCGTAAAAAGTACCTCCCTTTTTTTCTTCTTCTTCCAAATTCCTCGATCGACGAAAACGGAAGAATCCGAATCCCAGCGTGGCCACTTCGGTTTTCTTCAAAACACTCCTCCTCCTCCTCCTCCTCCTCTTCCCTCCTCTTCCCTCCTCCTAACGCGCTTAATCTTGAAATCACTTTCCCCTTTCTACGTTTCCGAAGCAGTTGCTTCTGCTACTACCACTAATAAGGTTTCCGGTCGAATACCAAAGGCCGATCCATACATGTTTCCGCAACTCATTTTTTTCAGGTCTGTCTCTTCCTCTTCTTCTTGCGTACATATATATTTATCTATGTATATGTATATGTTGTGTTGATTTCATATTGGAAACTTGCTGAATAGGAGGAGTACCTAATGGTGTTCCTGTTGGGATCGCCAGCGCATTCTTTCGACACTTAGCGGATTTCAATTCTATTTGGTTGTTTGTCCTTTCGCTGCTATCTGATTTTGATAAAAAATGTTTCTTCTTGTCAATAATTACAAGTTCCTGTTTGCTCTGCAAGTAGAAGTTTTCTCCTTGTTTTCTGTTTTCTTCTTCTGGTTGCCCTTTCGTACTCCGCTACGCAGACGGTTTTGATACATTGTCGCCTAGGTTGAAGTAGAGGCCACCATGGTTATTCTGTTTCGGATTTCTTTTCCCTCGTATCATAGGGTTCTTTGACTTGTGGATTTGAAGAGTCTGAACAATTAATAGGCGTCTTTTGGATATTTTAGCTCCTTTTTAATTTGATTGGCTTTGACTGCATTGGTCTCATTTATTTTTATGGTTTTCATCCAAAGCGGGAATATTCTGAATTTGCCTTTTTTAATCTTCCAGCGAGGACTTCATGAAAATAGCAAACACTACGTTATAGTCTTTTATAATCTTTGGCAGAAAAATCAACGTGATAGTTTGTCTGCTCTTTCCACTAATTGGAACTTCATAACCTCCAAAACCAAGGCCCACAGTCCATATGACATGTATGTGTCACTTTGTTAGGGCCTCTTCAGCCGGGATTTCTCTTCTTTTAAAATTTTGACTGAACCTAAAGATGTTATTAGATCAAGCAGTGTTTCATGTTATGATTCGTGTCAATTTGCACACAAACAGAAATCAAGTGACAAAAGAAAGAGAATGAACACAACAAGAAAGCACATACATACAAACACAACAATTTGCGTAGTTCAGGCAGAGTAGCCTACATCATCGAGGCAGAGAGAGAGAGATTCCACCATTTATGGGGCTGCCTTGGATCTAACACGTGTTGGATGGCGTAATCGGTTAATCAGGTCACATAAGTTCAAGGCATAAATCAACATTTCATTTTCTTGGGATTTATGTTCTTTGACAATGAGTAAATTGCCTCCACTGTTTTTCACTCTACTCAAACAACTTTGTTTGAGCTTCTTTGACATTTTGGTATCCCAATAAAATCCCCCTTGTACCATCATTAACCTTTAAGTGATTAGTCACCTGAATAGGCTGACAAGTGAGACCATCAATATCATCCTGATTCTTCAACAGTGATCTTTGTCGTTTCTTTAGTCTCTGGAATTCCTTACTATTAGGACTCTTCAAGCTCATCATGCTTATTTTTAGAGTTCTTTAACCCGGTAAACACCATCACTATTTCTCCTTCTCACAAAGGATGACTGCAATTTGCATGTCTTGTAACCCTTGAGGGTTGTGAATACAACAAAACTTAGGTCAGTGCTTCTCGTGTTGATGTCTGGAATAAAAATTGTCATGTTTCCACACAAGAATGTGTTTGTCGATATGTAGTCAATTATAGTCGCCTGTTCAGATTTGTACTGCATCTGAGTTGAACCTATTAGTATATGATGATGTTCAACGCCTGCAATGCATATGCAGCCACAGGATGCTGCTTTTGTATCAAACTAATAATTGAAAGAGGTATATTGCTGAGAGCAATTGGACAGTTGGGGTCAAGGTATTAACAGGGTCCTTCAGAAAATATCATATGGTCTGAAAAAGTTACACGATTGTAGATGATGATTCTCAAACAGTCAAGGGCCATAGACAAACAGATGCTGTCTCCACTTTCCGGTTCTGTCTGCATGGTTGATGGGTAAAAACACACTGTTTATTTGGTCATTCATTGTTAGGATTGTATTTTTCTGATCCTTATATCCTAATCAATGTACAAGGATATTGATATTTTAATTTGAAAGTGATTTGATTTTAAGTTGCTAGACTCATTCCACATGGTATCGTGCTTCAGGCTCAAACTGCATCCAGTATTATGGGGACATAATTTTTTCTTTCACCGTGAGCTCACTTAAAGAAACCAAGCAACAAAGCCATTAGATTGTTTGTATTAGTAGATTTTCAAAGGTGAAGAGCTATGGACAAACTTGGAACGATTCGACAGAGGTTATTGAGTTATCATTTGTTGATATCTATTTTTTTTGTTAATAACATTCACTTCAAGGATGTTAGTTTTTGTTTTGACCTATACTGGACTTAACTTGCAGTATGCATCTTATTATAGCAATAATTGTTGGAATATTTTGTGGCTTCTTGATGGGCATTTCCTTTCCAAAACTTAGTGTAACACAGGTACAAAAATCTAAATCTAGTCTTTCTGTACTCTTGATTGGCTTTTTAGGCTGATGTATATTCTACTTACCAAAGGATGTGGTCATTTGCAGTTTGAATTGTCTCCCAGCATATCTTCGTACATGGAAGACAAGAACTCTAGTCATAGCACACAGCCATTACTGAATAGTTCCTGGGCTGCTGCAAATATGCATTGTGGAAATTCTTCTTCTCATATGTTGAACAATTCTTCAAAGGTATGGCCCACAGTTTGTGAACACCATGAACTGGGGTCAATGATCTAGATTGCATTTTTTACAAGACTGCAAACCCAAAAATAAAGAACTCCACACATATCTATTATTCCTTGTCACTTCCCCTTGAAGATTTAAGAAGCTTTTTCATGAATCTAGATAAGATTTGTAAAGCTGTCAATTTTTTTTTCTTGAAGTTTTATGATAAAATACATATTAGTTTAATAATTTAATATAAAAAATTATACTACAGTAAAATGACCAGGCACCCTCATTTTGTGGCAATATTAATCATGATGATTTGATTTGATAAATGACAGAACTTATCAACAAAATTTATCATTATCTTAATTTATAAAATGATTAAATTACTGTCATTTGTAGAAAAAATATATTTGATGTTTTGTGAAATGTTTTTTGTTATGAAATAAAAAAATACGGGTATGTAATCATTATCCTCAATCCTAATAACTTAATGTTGCATTATCTTACTAAAAAGATCAAAATTCTCTTACAAAAATTCACATTTTTATGGGATTTTCATAAAAACACTAAAGTACCTCTAGTAAGCTCAAATCAGCCCACTTTACTTTCACTCAATTATTAAATAAAGATTAACCTCAGTTTCTTCTCATCCTCTCCTTTTAGTTAACTATGTATTATTATACTCAATCTCATAATTTCTTCTTATTACTATTAATACACTTAGTATTGTGGTTAGTGGTTAAGTTTATTAGAGCCATGTAATAAGGTAAAAAGATATACATTTGTATCTTACCTTATATACATGTAATGTCTTAACCTTATAGAAGATATACAATCTTTCTCCTCTTTCATGGTACCAGAGCTTCCATGTTGAAACCTTAGCCGTTGGACACCTTTTTTCTCGTTTTCGACCAACTTCGACGTTGGTGAACCCATCTTTGGCCATTTCCGACGTTGTCAGGACTTCCTCTCCCATTTTTAGCCACCTCCAGGGCCAGTCGAGGCTCCTCCGCTGTCTGCAGGGGCCTTTTGGCCCTATTCCGTCGTCGTCCAGCCTCCTGGAGTCTTCTTCCAGCGGTGTCAGCGCTTAAGCAGTCCTGATCTCTTGCCGACAAGTCAGTCCAAGCCTGTCCGATTGTTGCTAAGCTGCCCCCTTTTCCTACCTTCGGTGGCATCAGCCACTACTTCCTCTCATTGGCGCACATGTGATGAGTGTGTAAAAGGCTTCTACTATTACTACCGGTCGTTAAATTGGTAACTATCTGCTTAACAACGCATAAAAGGGGTTGTGTACACTTTCTTTCTTTTACTACTGAGGGTGATTACTCTTGTCTACCTAGACTACTATATTTCGAAGGCTCTTTTTTTTTATTTGAGTCACGATTTGGGGTATTTTTCTACACTTATTGCATCAAAAATAGTTGTATTCAGATCTGATTTGTGTAAATCAGAATGGCCTCCATGGAATTTTTTGTAAAGAATTTGAGTGGAACCTCAGAAAAACTTGACGGAAAGAATTACATAGTGTGGGCACCGAGTTTTGAGACATTTCTAGCCGCTCACTGTAAGATCAAACATCTCACCAAATGTGATCATGTCGATGGAACCCTGCACGGCTCTCCTACGGTGCGTGGAAGCACACGAGGAGTCCCGATACGGTCACGACGAAGCTTGTGAATCCGAGGAAGAAGACTAGACTCGAAAATACCAAGAAAAGATAAAAAAAGGAGTCGTCACCGAGTTTTTTAATGGAAAGACAAGGAAAATCAATTACAAAGGAAAAAATTTAAAAGAAACCAAAGCGAAGAAAACATATACATGTTCCGTGCGTAATGGATGAAATGCACAAATCAAGGTGGGTCAGACAAAGGATAAGGATTTTTGTTACGCATGAGGAATGAGTTAGGCACCCCTATGCTCTCGAAGAATTCGGTCTTTCTAGGTTCCCTCTTGCTAAATGGTCTATTGTGTGTATGCTTGCCTATTGTAAATGCACATGTTTAAAGTGACGGCAAAAAACATGCCAAATCAAAGAGAAGAAATGAATAAAAGGAAAAAAAGACAATCCGATGGACAAATGTAGGTATTGAGAATGTCGTTTTACTGTACGCCTTTGGACGATGAGGAAAATCGTGAAAATCAAGAAACACTCGGAAAGAGTCACGTAAATCAGCGAAAATTTGAATAAATCCAAGAAAATCAAATTGAGGAAAATAATCCTCATTTAGGACAATGTCGGCATTGTTAAGCCTGTTAATGTACTCCCTCGGACGATGGAAAACCAAATCAAATTAAAATCGTAAAAGTTGGAAGAAATCCAAGAAACAATGTGAAAATTGAGTCTGAAACAAGTCAGAAGTGTGTGCATAATGCAAGAAAAAAGACATGAGAAAATATGCATGAAAAATAGCAACAAAATGTACAAAATGCATGTGAGTGAAAAGGTGTGAATTCTAGGGGCTTTTGTGCAAAATTCACAAATTTTGAATGAAAACTGAAATTCTGAGGTTAAATCATCAAAAATACATAGGAAAACACATTTTATGTAATTTTGAAGAAATCTAGGGTCAAATGTGCAAAACTGTGCTTTTTTGGTCAAATTAAAGATTCTTAGGGGTCAATATGCAATTTTGTCATTAAAACATGTATTTAATGCAATTTTGTGGAAATTTAGGGTTAAATGTGCAAGAAAAAGAGTACATGTTTGAAAACAGAAAGTTTCAGGGACTGACATACAAATTTACCTTAGAAAACATGTATTCAATGAGAAATCAGTAAAATTTAGGAACTAAAATACAATCTAGATCATATTGGTGCAAATATTTGAATTCTCAGGGTTTAATTTGCAATTTTTCCAAGAAAATTATGCCTTCAGAACAGTTTTAGTAAAGCTTGGGGTTTTAAATGCAAAACTTCTGTACTTAAGTACATGAAAAGAAATTCAAAGGGTTTATGCCAAATTTTTTAAGCCTGAAAAACATTATTAAGAAAACTCAGGGGGTACATTGTAATATTTTAGAACAAATATTATTTAAAATATATTGCAAGGACCTAAATGTAAGGAAAAAGGATCCAAATGTAAGACATAAAGACTTAAATGTAAGGAAAAGAAAAGAACAGAAATTTATTCAAAGAAAACTTATTTTTTTTATTTTTTATTAGAAAAAAGAGACGACGGTCGTCGACGATGGAACTCCGCCATCGACGACCGCCTGGGATGCCCTTCTGGGGCATCCCAATGCATGATCAAGCATCAAGTCCTACTGGAAGCTAGAGAAGAAGGAGGGGAGGAGATTCAATGGCTCTGATCCGAGGTTTGACGGCTGGAGTTGGCCTCCCACCTCCCTCACCGTCGACACGACTTCGGCGACGGCGTCGAGGAAGAAAGAAGCTCCAAAGGCTGCTGTACGGTGGTCTAGGGCTCTAGGTAGCTTGGGAACGTGGAAAGGAACATTTTCTTTTCTTTAGAGGCAAGAATCGAGCCCTTCCTTTCATCCACTAGTCTTGCCTGTCGTCGACGTCGTCCTCTCCGGCGAGCTTGGCTGCGGGGGCGATCCAATGCACGAAACAAGGTTTCGATTGCTCCAGATCTCCGAGGGCGTGTCGGGGAAGGTTCCTGGAGGCTTGGAGAGGCGCGACGAAGCAGGAGGCGCACGATCTATCGCCGTTACCAGTCATCTTCCTTAGCGACGGCGCGTGATTCTGGCAGGCTTCTACTAGAGGCTTGGCGAGGGCTCGGTGAGGCATCCAGAGGATCGAAGAAGCAGGAGGAAGACTAAGTGGTTGATTCGTGCCCCCACCTCTGTCGCCGGAGAATGGCTTCGGTGAGGCCTGAAACCACGATTCTAATGAGGGAAGACCTCTAGCTCTATTGGAATCGACTAGGGAAAGTAGAAGGAGACCTAGGAGATTATTTTGGAAGGAAATTGAGGTCTGTGGAGGACATACCTGGGTTGACAGTGACCTTAACCGTCGGAGCTCGTCGGAGATGACTTGAAACTCAGATTTTTTTCCTCATCGAGCTTCCTCATTACTCCTGGACCCTTCTGGTTGCTCTGGTTGGGAGGGAAAAACTTTGATGGCTCTCCTCTCAAATTTTTCAACAACCCTTTCTCACTTGCAAATGAAAGGTATTTATAGGTTTGCCATAGTTGTTATGGGTTGTTGTGGTTATTTAGAGGCTGTTGGAAGTTGTTACAAGTTGTTATAATGGAGGTAGGAAGTAGTTAAGATTTGTTTTGGTGGTTTGAGGTTGTTATAGGTGGTTATGATGAATGTAGGAAGTAGTTAGGGTTTGAAATTAGGGTTTGGGGTTTGACTTAGGATTTAGGGTTTGACCTAGGATTTAGGGTTTTTTAGGGTTTGTGGTTTGGATTAGGGTTTAACCTAGGGTTTAGGGTTTGGATTAGGGTTTTGAGTTTGGTTTAGGATTTAGGATTTGACTTAGGATTTGACCTAGGATTTAGGATTTGGATTAGGGTTTAACCTAGGGTTTAAGGTTTGTATTAGGGTTTTAAGTTTGGTTTAGGGTTTAGAGTTAATTTTAGGGTTTTGAGTTAGGTTTTTGAATTTTGAATTTGATTTAGGTTAGTTTTAGAGTTTAAGGTCCCACTGCAAGCATATAGGGTGTCTACTGCGAACCTCCTCTTGATATAGAGGATGATGCTTATGAAGACTGGTTTATCGAGAATTGAGTTGTTGTCTCTTGGATGGTGAACAATATGGAATCATTCGTTGCTTGAGGGTTGATGCTTCTACATCCTGTAAAGAAAATTTGGGATACTCTGAAGAAGATGTGTGGATATGAGTAGAATATTTCTAAGGTTTTTGAGGTAAATGAGTAGATCTTTATATTAAAGATGGGTGACAGTTTAGTGCAGGAGCACTTCTCTTCACTTTGATCTCTCCTTAAGAAACTTGATTTATATCAGCCAATGACATGAGACATTGCTATGATGCATCGGTATCATGAGGAGCTAGTAGTTTCTACATATCTTTTTGGTCTAACTCCTAAACTTTCATCTCAAGTCTAGAGTCAAGTTCTGGGTTTAGATTCTACTTCTAGCGTGGAAAGTACATTTGCTCGAGTTCTTTGTATTTCTATTGGTACATTCACATCTACGTCGGATCACTCAGCTATGACTAGCACTTGTGGTCATAGTCGTGGTCATAGTTTTGACAGAGGAGGCCGAGAACGGACCGATGGTAGAGGTTGTATTCTATGTGAACACTGTGGTCGCACTAACCATAGGCCTAATCGTTGCTAGGAAAAGTTTGCGAAACTAGATTGAGCACAGGTTTCTATAGAGGTGCAGGGTACGTCTGCAGCTGTTTCCACTATTAGTGCATCCCTAGTGACATTCTCTCAGGAGGAGTACGTCCAGTTCTTTCAGTTCAGAGATCCTCAGACTTCTACAGTAATGGCATCTAGTCTATTAGCCTCTAAGGACAGTTCTTGAATTATTGATTCAGAAGCATCCTCTCATATGACAGTAGTTGTGACTTTTATTCTTGTTTATCTCAAGTACCTAATATTAGATCAGTGTGTACTGCAGATGGTAGGACTTATTGTGTTTCTAGACAAGGCATAATTCGTGCTATGTCTCAGTTAACATTGGACAAAGTTCTTTATGTACCCGAATTCTCAGTTAATATTTTGTCAATTAGTTTCATTACCCAACATCTTAATTACTTTGTGACATTTTTCCCTTTTCATTGTACCTTTCAGGACCTATAGACGGAGAAGAGGATTGGTTTAGGGTATAAAAAAGGTCAAGGGATCTACTTACTTATCAAAGATGAGATATCTTGAGGTCTTACATCATCAACTTTTACTGTAGATTCGTCTATTATATGGCATCGTCGCTTAGGCCATTCTTCTCATTTATAAACTACAGTAAGCTCTTCCATGGATATCCATTTCTTCTTTTTAATGTGAGTCTTGTGAATTAGGTAAGCATCATCGTGCTACCTTTCATCATCTTCGTTTAGTTAGAAGTAAGAGTTCTTTTGAGTTGATTCATTATGGTGTCTAAGGTCTAGTCAGAACACCCTCTGTCTGGTTATAAGTATTGTATTGTCTTTATTGATGATTATTCACGTGTGTCATGGGTTTATTTGTTGAAAGACAGAGTCAGTGTATTTAATACTATCAAAACGTTTTTCGTGGAAATAATAAATCAGTCTGTTTGTCTAAAAATTCTTCGTACTGATAATACATTAGAATTTACTTAAGCAAGTCTACGTTAATATTGTGAATCTCATGGGGTCATTTAGCAAACCTCTAGTCCATGTACATCACAGCAAAATAGTGTGATTGAACGTAAACATCGCCATATATTTGATGTTATTGGATCTCTCATGTTTGAGATGCAACTTTTCAAGTATTTATAGTCCGATGTTATTTTAACAACCTCTTATCTTATTAATCATATGCCATTTACACCATTGGGTGGGAAATTTCACTTAGGAGGCTGCATCCTAATGTAGATATCTTTCCCTTTACTTCTCGGGCTTTTGGTTATGTTGCCTTGGTTCAAGATTTGACCCTAAACCTGGATCAACTTGCTCCAAGGTCCATTTTGTGTGTGTTCCTAAATTATTCTCGTACTTAGTGAGGTTATAGGTGCTACATTTCTGTTATCAGGAAATACATTATCTCTGTTGATGTTACTTTTCATGAAGATCAGTGCTTCTTTGATAATGTTTCTTCTTTATCTGAAAGAGTGCCTTTACCTTGTATTATTGAGTCTAGTGGTACTGATGTCAATGATGCTCCTACTACTGATAAAGAGATAGCAAAGTCTTTGCAGGTATATCAGCGACAATCACGCTCCCTCACAGTCACTTCTTTATTAGCTGCAGATCTGTCACCCTCAGACCTTCATTTACCCATTGCCATTCAGAAAGATACACGCGTCTCCGTAGTACATCATATTTCTCAATTTATTAGTTATGATCACCTTTACCTTACTTTTTGTACGTTTGTCTTGTCTATTATTTTTGAATCAATTCTCAGGAACTACCAAGAGGCAGTTATATTACTACAGTGGAAAGCAGCAATAGATGAAGAAATGAAAGCTTTTATGTCTCATGAGACATGGACATTGGTGCCTAGATCAGAGGGAATAAATATTGTTACTTGTAGATAGATGTTTGCCATTAAATATAGACCGGATGGTATGGTAGACAGGTACAAAGCACGTCTAGTAGTACGAGGCTTTTCACAGAAGTATGGTATTGATTATTTGAGACATTCTCTCCTATGGTTTGATTGAATTTTATCAGAGTTATTTTTTCCATTGCTATCAACAAGTCGTAGGAGATCTATCAATTAGATGTTAAATATGCTTTCCTTTATGGTGACTTTGTGGAGCAGGTGTATATGGAATAACCTTCTGGATATGTTGTTCAGGGAGAGAATAAGGTTTGTCTTTTCAGGAAAGCTATGTATGGACTTAAACAGAGTCCTTGTGCCTGGTTTCAGAAGTTCAACAGCATTGTTACTGCTTGTGGTTTTTAACACTGTGCTGTGGACCATTTTGTCTTTTATAGATGGATAGATAGTGACTGTATGATATTTATTGTATATGTGGATGATATTCTGATGACTGGTAGTGATTTTACTGGAATTCAGAGGACGAAGGATCATTTGCAGAAGCACTTGGTGACCAAGGACATGGATAGACTCAAGTGTTTCTTGGATATTGAATTTGTTTACATTAGAAACAAAATGGCATTATCATAGAGAAAATATGTATTGAATTTGTTGCAGGAAATAGGTCTCTTATGGTGTAAGTCATAAACTACTCCATTTGATTAGAGTCTAAACTTTTGGGATAGTTCTTTACTACTGTTAGAGGACGTTGGTAGGTACAGACAGCTCATCGACAAGCTGATTTATCTGACTGTTACACAATCAGATATAGCATACGTTGTTAGGTTTCTTAGTTAGTTTATGCAGAAATCAAGGACAGTACATTGACTAGGAGTTTTATGAGTGTTGACTTATATTAAGAAGGCTCCAGGCAAAAGACTAGTTTACAAGAAAAATGATCATCTGTGTATTGAAGCCTATTCAGATTTTGACTATGCATGCAGTAGAGCAGATTGGAAGTTTACTTCTAGGTATTATACCTATGTTAGGAGAAATTTGATGACGTGGCGCAATAAAAGGTAAAATGTTGTCTCTCGATCCAATGTTGAATCTGAGTATAAATCTATAGCTCAAACTACTTGTGAGTTGATGTGGCGTCGCTCTCTTATGATAGATTTAGATCTCCCAATTGCTGTACTTTTGTCCATGTATTGTGATAATCAGGTGGCCATCTATATTGTCAATAATCCTACCTTTCATGAGCATACCAAGTATATAAAGGTAGACTATCATTATGTTAGAGAGATAGTTATAGGAGGAGTTATCTCTACTCCATATAGAAAATCTTCTGATCAGCTTGCAGATATCTTTACTAAGAGACTTAGTGCTAGAACATATGAAGTTCTTTGTAATAAGTTGGACATGAATGATACATATGCTCCTATTTAAGAGAGAGCGTGGTTAGTGGTTAAACTTATTAGAATTATGTACTAGGGTAAACGGATATCCATTTATATCCTACCTTATATATATATATAATGTCTTAACCTAATAGAAGATATACAATCTTTCTCTTCCATCTTTCAAGTATCAATATTTAATTTGAACTCCCATCAACCTTTTCTTTTATTACCTTTATTTCAAAAAACCACAATTAATTTCATATTATGCCTTTCCTACTTCAATTGAATCTTAATTAATTCCAAAGCACTTCCCAAAATGAACAGTTCAATATAGAAACTTGTCTAATACACACACAGACTCACTGAAATATATATATATATATATATAAATAATGTAGTATTTGTTTTTTTGTAATTATTTAAGTTTTTTAAAATGCATACAAACTATTAACAGATGACTAAATCTTGCCTACTAGTTTCAATAAATACTTGAAACATAATTGGTTTACATAAATAATATGCAATATAAGATAAGAATATACTGAACAAAGAAAAGCAATCTGCTAAATTGTTGTAAAATGTGTAAAGCACATGTGTTCCAGAAGTGTCGTATTTCATGTATTTTCATTAGATACTGTTTGTTAATTTTGATTGAGTCATATTGGAAAAAATTGTTACATTTTAACAAAATACCAATTCTTTGCTTTCCTTCCTAAACAATTTATTTTACTCACAGGATCGCTTTGACCATGCCATTGAATATGCATCGAAAATAATATGAATTTGTCAACTTTGTTTTACATTTTAAAAATACAAAATCAAGAAATTGCAAATAGCATCATCATATGGACGTGCTTATAAAAAAAGGACAATGGTTAATGTTATATATCCATGACATTAGGTTGTTGAAATTCATAAGTCATTCAATCATTCGTTTGTTACATATATTGAGATCCTGTTCTGTTATAGATATATGTTCCAACAAATCCTAAAGGTGCAGAAACACTGCCACCCGGTATTGTCAATTCAGTGTCAGATTTCTATCTTCGTAGATTGTGGGGCAAACCAAATGAGGTATGCTTATTGCTTGAAACTTCACATGCAGTTCTTTTTTTCTTTCTCATCAAAACATCTGACGATCACTTTGAAAAGAACGGAAGGTGCTTGCATGCCTAGATATATTTTTGTTTTTTACTTGTAAGAATTGTACCTGCTGTTCTGTTGCCAATAGATCTATATGATGTCTTAAATGGCTATATAAAATATTCTCTTTACACCTTGAAGGACATCATCTATATATAATAACATATTGGTTGGCCTAGTCCTTAAGAACATTTCACATGTAAGTCGCCAACAAAAGTAATTCTTTTCTTCCAACTTGGCAAGCATGTTTCAAAATCTTGAGAAGTGCACAACTAGGGTTGAAGCAAAACTTGGCATTACCTCTTAACTCAGCAACAATAATGGTGGTATGATTGTTGTTGTAAATTGAAAAGAAATACAATGGCAATGAAATAAATGCAAATAATAGATCACTTTGAGGATGAGATGGACTTATAGGAGCACAAGAGATTTCAGTGGTGGTGTAAAAATTGATTGGAGGTTCAGACATTCAACTAAGACCAATAAGTGTAGAATGAGAGAATAATTGTTATTCCCTAATGATCATGAGAGAACATATAAATAGGATTTATCAGACACCTTAAGGTAAACAGTTATCCAATTACCAATCTAATTAATAAGATTCTAGTACATAATATAACTCTAACACTCCATTTCAAGCTAGAGCATTTATATTTGTTATGTCTAGCTTGAGACATGGAGTTCCAAATACTCTTGACACTCAAAATTTTTGTGAAGATGTCAACTAACTGCTCTGAGGATTGAGTGTAAGGTGTGGAAGTAACACCTTTCATCGCCATATCTTGCACATAATGATAGTCAACTTCTATATGTTTCGTGTACTTATGGAAGATGGAATTATTAGTAATGAATATAGTAGCCTGGTTGTCACAATACATAGGCATAGACGTCTCGATAGGAAAACAAAGTTCCAACAAGAGTGATCTGATCTACATTATCTTGCACATTGTCTAGGCTATGGATTTATATTCTGCGTCTTTATTAGATATGGAAATCACATTCTGCTTCTTGCTATATTAGGTGATTAGATTACCTCCTACATATGTACAGAAATCCGATGTGGCCTTCCTATCTCCCTTGTCTCCAGTGTAATTTGAGTTTGAATAGGCCTCAACTCTTAGATGGCCACTCCTTGGGTAAACCAAACTATTTCTTGGTGCATCCTTAACATTGGCTAGAACGTGTAAGGCTCCACTTAAATGTATTCTCTTGGACTCATACATGAAATAGCTAAGTAGACTAACTGTATATAATATGTCAGGTCAAGTGACTGTCAAATGTATGAGTTTCCCAATTAGTCGTCTGTACTAACCAGGATCCTCTAACAAATCTGAAGTGGTGTCCCAAAAGGGTGGTGTCTTGTAACATCTGTGGTTAGCTTAGGTCTGTGTGTAGTACACGCAAAAACCTAGTGCAACTCACATCCATAAGCTTCTAGTACACATTAAAGGCATACTTTGTTAGTCTGGGATTTACTGAATGATGTGAGTTTTGCTCTGGCAAATTAATTCCTGTTTGATTGTATTGTTGGTGTTCGTAGGGTGAGTTTGGTTGGGTGAACTGGGATTTGTCACCTGAACTTGTAAATATATTTATTTGTTAATCTCAGTGAACTTATGGTTGTCTCCCTCTTTAGATTCTTAATATCTTTATATTATGTTAGTGGTTTCTCCTTGGTTTATTACATCATGATCAAAACTTGACATGTTGTGGCTCGTGAGTGTGGAGTCGAGGGAACGAAACAGCGTCAAATGCCACAGTGCTGCTCGTAACCCTTAATGTAACACCTCGATTCCGGGTATACTACTAAATCATAGTATCATAAGCATAATTATACTAATTACAGAAACATTAAATAACTGTAACTAAGGTTCACCTTCAGGATCTAAATGTACGGCTAGAAGCTCCAACTCCTGCATCGGAAGTCGGCTACACGCGGTCTGCACCTGAAAATCAAACAAGCACGCGTGAGTGACATCTAAGTCACCCAGTATGCGTCCCAAACACACAAACCACAAAATCTCGGTAAAACCATTGAAACTCTGCTTTTTAATTTCAATGTTGGTTTTCTTTCAGAAATCCTCTTTTCTTTTTTATTGGAAACCACTTGGGAATTTAATCCCAAATTCATGCTCTTTTTAAAAGTTATGTTTCTTTTCTTTTCTCAAAACATTTGGAAACTCATTCCAAAATCACATTCTCTTTCAGAACACACAATTTTATTTTCTTTTAAAACCTTTGGAATTCATTTTGCAAAACATATCCTTTTTCGATACTTGGGATTTCTTCCCAAAATCACCCTTTTAAATTCACATTTCTGACCAGATCCAGTCTAAAGCACAATGCCTCTCGGGTTCACAACCAAATCATAAATACTAGCTGGTAACTGATTAAAACATCATCATTATTCCATTTCAGGATTTTAGGACTATTTCATAAGTTCAATCCTGGTCAAATCACATTTTTTTTTCTTTACTCATTTCCACTTTTCTTTACCGTTGTTATCTTGATCAGGGGTAACCAGGCGCACAAGTAGTAGGCGAGGACATCCTTTCCCTTACCTTCCTGCACTACTACAGTGAAATTCCCCATACGGGATGCCACCGCCCTGGACAACCGGTCTCAATTTCTTTTTCATGTATGCACGGGGATACGTCTTTGTCTGATGCCTTATCGGTGACCCGAACAACTAGATCCAATGATCCAGGCTCAGCCTACACCGTCGGTGACCCGAAAAACTAGGTTTAATAACCTAGGCTTAGCTTACATCGTCACGAGTTTGGTGACCCGAACAACTAGGTATCACGACCTAAGCTCAACCTACACTGTCTCAAGCTCGGAAACCACAGTCGTGTCTGGCAACTGATTCATTGGAGCCTTTTACTCCTACCACGTTGTCGACACCAACCCCTGTGGTTTCTTAACACATTATTAGTGTTTCATTTCAAAACTCTTTAAACTTTCTTTTCAAAATATTTTCCATTTCATTTTTTTCCATTGCAGGATTCTATTTCCATGCAACACTTGACCCTCCACTGGGGTCCCAATCTTAATTCATGAAAATCATGCTTAAAATCATAAATTGGGTCTCATGCCCAAAACTACACATAATCAACCATTTTATTCATTTACAGGGTTTAAACTCTAAAACCACACATGATCATCCTTTTTATTCAATTATGGGATCAAAATCCAAAACCACATCCAAATTTATTTATTTGGGTTCCACATTCCTCTGTCATTTGCATGGGGAAAACATCACTTACATATGCTCAACATACCTTTTAAAACCATTTATCATTCATTTAAATTCGTATCTCCACATATCAGGCAAAAATGGTAGACCGAATTTCAGGTTCGGTATACCGAAATCTACTGATTCGGTATACCGAACATTTTCGATTTACCGAAACCCCCTGTTTCGGTGGACCGAGAGATTTCGGTCTTCCGAAACCAGCAATCCTGGCTTAATCTGTGAGGATTTTGGCATACTGAATAAATTCGGCATACCGAATTCCTCGTAAATAGGGCACACCCCTGTTCCAAGCGGCGAAAAATCGCCCAATGTGGGAGTCCCTATCGGACCCTCCAAACATGTATCACAAATTACCATAAAATCATTGAGTGTAGACCCTTGAGTCTACTTGAAAACCCCTCAAACCATTCCTCAATCCATCAACTATGTGATTCATACGAAAATCATAAAGGAGAATAGCTCAGTGAAACCTACTGTAGCTTACACCCTCAGATCACATTCAATCCCATATATTTTCATCCTAACCGCATGATTTCTATATTTCATGTAATACAACTCATTCTCATCATTTTCTCATTTTTCTACAATTTTACATGCATTTTTGTCATTTCCATGGATTTTCTCACTTAATCCAAACACAAAGGAAACGAGAAGGGACAGGGGTCACGTACCTTTAATGGCGCCCCGACGAACCTTCCCGCACTCTGACGAGCCTCCTCGCGCCCTGACGAAGCCTCCTCCACTGACGGATCACACGAGCAACTCCCACCTCTTGCTCGGTTGCGCGCCGCTCCTCCTTCTCTTCTCCTCTCCCAGTCACCTTCTCCTCTCCTTGCTTGCCTCCGCCTCTCTTTATCCCCTCCTCCCTTCGCGTCAGGCTGGCCGTCCATCGTGTCGGAAATGACGGCGAGGTACGGGCCACTGGTTGGTGGTGGCACGGGTGTGGAAGAAGATGACGGAATGGTGCGGGCTTGTGAGAGGGAAGGAAAAAGAAAGGAGAGAAAAAAGAAGGAAAGAAAAGACAGCCATGCAAATCGAGGCGACTGTGCATTCTCAAATCGGACTCCTCATTTGTCCCAATTCACAAGTAAGAGCACAGTAAGCCAACCACAAGCTCATACATCCAAGAAATAACAGATTATCCATCAATAAACTATTTATGCAATATTACAATTAATAACATAATTTATAAATAAAAATGGATAAATAAGCCTAGATGTCACACTTAAAACTATGATTTACTTTATGAATAACTGTGTCCAAGATATTTCTTCCTTTTTCTGTGACTTCGGCATAAAATACGCATGAAGTTTGTAGGAGATGTTATGTAACATCTGTGCCTGGAATTTTCCATTTTATATAAACCATGGATTTCTTGTGATTATTGTATATGGTTTATTAATGGTTAATTCAGTTTGAGTCGTTTGGTTGTGGTTCTTCCTTGTGTGTTGTGCCCTTGGTTTCTCCCCTGTGGTGTGTTTCTGTGGCCAGTGGATCGGTTCTGTCTTGAGAACCGTGCATGTGGGGACCCACTTGAGTCTTGGGCTTGGACCCGGTCCAAAAGGAGGAGCTGGAGCAACGCAGCCTGTGACCTGCTGCATCTTCTTCCGCCCGTGAGCTGCCTTTTCCTTCCGCCTGTGAGCTGCTGATTCGTCCCCTCCGTAGCTGGGGAAGAGCCGGTGGGATTCCTGGAGGCAGCTGCTTGCGGAGGGCTATATAGGGCGTGCTTGGCCGGGGGAGAGGCAGGAGGGGCAGTGGGAGTGCGGGAGGCTGCGTGCGGCTGAGGAGGCTCCGTGCGGGGCTGCGGGTGCTGCTGCGTGCGGGGCTGTGGGTGCCGCGAGCTCATGCGGCTGCGTGCGGAGGCTGTGCGCGGTGGGTTCGCACGGCTGAGGAGGAGCAGGGCAGTGTGCGGCAGTGCGGGGGGCTGCGGGTGCTGCGGGAGGCAGCGCGTGCGGGTGGCAGTGCGTGCGGAGGCAGTGCGGGTTCGCGCGGCTGCTGCGACTTCGCGCGCGGGGAGCTGGCCAGGTACGCGTCCCACCCCTTCTCTCTGTCCCTGTTCCCCGTTGTAGTATGCTACAGTAGGGCTAATGTGTGGAAAAGGCATGATAAATGCATGAAAAATTATGATAAAATGTGGAAATGATGTGATTATGTAGAATAGCATGTTT
>JAMKQA010040085.1:0-23321 GCA_024699735.1 Posidonia australis | reverse complement strand
TTTGGTGTTTTCTTGGTTTTCCTCGTCTTTCCATTAAAAGACTAGGTGGCGACTCCTTTCCTTATCCTTTTGTCTTCCCTTTGGTGTTTCCAAGTCTTGTCTCTTCCTCCGGATTCACCATTTTCGCCGTGACTGTTTCGGACCTCCCAGTGTGTTCCCGCACACCGGAGTCAGGTTTCGGTGAACCGCGCCCCAGTGGTTCCACCGGCATGGTCACAGATCCAAAGCATCTATGGGACTTGGGCACTTATGTTTTGGTCCTTTGACTTGTTTTCTTGCATGATCTTCCTCTGTTTCCCTAAACCCTTGCATTGAGCACTTAGGCATTGTACCTTTTTCGCTTGTATTACATGGTTTCTCTCGTGTTTTGGCACGTAGCATTAGACATGGCAAAATTTCACTTGCATCACATTGTCTCCCCGTGTTTTGGCATATGGTATCCATCCACCATTAGGCATCAAGAATTAGACAATAAGCGAGCATACATTTAACATAGGCCGCACATGCGAGCGATTAGCCAAGAAAGACAGACTTGTTGGGCATATGGGGGTGCCTAACACCTTCCCCATTTGTAACAAGAGTCCTTACCCTTTCTCTGGCCCACAATGACCTATGTGCCACATCCATTAGGCACGGAGCACCGCATTTATATTTTCACATTGTTTTCCTGCACTTTCTGCATTCGATTTTCCTCATCTCCCGATCCCAAATAGACTAGGTGGTGACTCCCTTTTCCTTATCCTTTTTGCTTCTGTTTGGTGTTTTCAAGTTGAGCGTCTTTCCTCGGATTCACTATCTCCACTGTGGCCCTATCGGTCCTCTCACGCACCTCTCTCATCCAAGGTCCCTATCCATTGGCAAAGGCACAACTTGATTAAACCTAGATTGGCAATCATCTAGATATTTTGGATATTATCTTTAGTTTTTTAGCATTATCTTGAATTAAATATAAGCTATAACAGTAAAAATGTAATAACTTATCCTAAAACCTCATTTTTGGTAAAAATAAAGATAAGTACTCTTAATTATCAAGTCATCCAAATTTTAGTAGTTTTCTGGCATTTGCATAGATATTTAAATTTTAGAAAACTATAGAAATTGTAATAATTATGTAAAAAATTATCATAATATTTATAAATGTCTCATATTTTATATTAAAGTCTAGGATGACAAATTATATGAGAGAGGATGCCTAGCATGCTCATCGCCTGCTGCTTTGGCACCTCAACATCTCATCACCTGCTAAAGCAGCGATGAGGCATGTCACCTACTACATATGCAACATCTTGGTCTTTTGCGTTTTTCCCCTTACCTTTTATCCTATTTCATAGAGATCTTTTGAAAGCCAAGAAATATATCAAAAATTCCATGAAATCATAAAAACATCTTTCTTTAAGATTAAAATACTCAAGGTGCTTGAGCCTATCACTAGCTCGAGTGGGTTAGCTCAGCTACAACTAACGACCTTGAAACAAGTAAAATCATAAGTGTTTTTAGAGAAGTCATAGAAAGTCTAGAAAATATGTTATAGATCCTTAGTCATGTGATCTGGGGTGCCTCAAAGGTTCCTATCCTAGATGGACTTTCGAAAATGCAAAAATGGGATATCTACAGATGCCTCTCCTTGGAGTTGATCTTGGAACAAGATTAGCTTCGAGGTAAAAATGATATCCCCATTGAGCATTTCCCAAAATAGGGAGCTCACTCTCAAGCAATCCACCACAAGGGTTCCAAAAAGAAAAGACCACCTATTGGTTTCAAGACATGGTTGCACAGCCAAAAAGATGGAACCTACCTAGTTTCGAGAGATTGTCTATAGCCAGGTGGTGGGAAGGTGAACTGACTTGGTTTCGAGACATGGTCACACAACTGTGTAGTTTGATTAAACTAAGATTGTTGTCATATTGAAGGCTCAGGTATGGAAGGATCAAGCCAGTCTTGGAGCTATGTGTCGCAACTGGTGTGAAGACCATATCAACCATGTAAAGATGTCACGTCAATGGGGCAGAAACTAAGATGATTGTGGGAAAATTACCCGATCATCGGTCGAAAGAAAAAGCTAATTGAAAGATAATTTGTTTATGGCTTCTTGTTTGAGAGCTTGCTCGGATTAGAATGTTTGCTTGGATTGGTGGGACTTGATTGGGCTTAAGGAGGATCACACATTCTAAAGGTTTCTAACACACTTGAAGAACAGTACTTCATCAGCACTTCACTTCCAATGCATGAATTCTAAATGCATGGATGCATTGTCCAAGCAAACAAATGCAAATGCAGATTCAATCACGCGATGTAGTAAATGGTCCATATTGTAGGTTAGGCTGGTGGGGTATAGGTGGTCTCTAAATGCAAGATGAATGAATGCAATTCGTTGTGGTCAAGTGTTTTCTGTCTTTGAGTTTGACCAGTACTCTCAAGAAAGGACCGTTGTCTCACAACTCTACTTGGCAGGAAAAGGAGTTCTATGAATAAATAACCAAGTGAGAGAGTGAACCCTTCCTTTACCAAACTAGGGTTTGCCTCTTAGTCAGAGCAGCGTATTTGCATACACAGTTGGGACTTCCAAAGGCAGGAGTCCACTCTTGATGAGACTTTGTGCTTTACCATGGTAGGACTTGATGTAGCCTCAAGGTGGATCTTGATGTACTAACACTTGGTGGGATCTTTACCTACAAATTTAATAGTCAATGTTAGTAATCAAAGGGTGTACCTTTCCTTACCATTGAAGGATTGGCTAAGCTGCCCAGGGAAGGTATTGTAGTGCTAACCTTTTACTCTCTTATTTGAAACTAGGTGGAGGGAATTGGTTCTAGCCTTAGCTAAAGATGAAAAACCAGAGCCCAATGGACGTCGATTGTGAGTCATCTGTGGATGCTCTAAAGATCATCACAGGGCAATGCTTTTATGGAGGAAATGCACTCAAGCTGTGGAGGTACACTTGAATCAGACGTTAACTCTAAGACCTGGTGAGTCGATTGTTGCATCACCGACTAGACTAGTTCTAGTTTCCTTACTATGTTTTCACTTGTAGGTAAGGGGGATGGCACTACTTATTTGATTTTTTTTCTAATATTTATGGTGTTTCCTAGATTTTCTGTTTTTTTGGTGTTTTCTAATTTTTTTTTTTATTTTGTTTATTGATTGATTGATGAGTTTGGTTACAGCCTTCTCTCTTATATGTTTAGCATTATTGCCTTGTATTATTCGAGGTGAGAGTGTGGTCCCTTCTACCATGCCTTAGCCTTTGGAGGACTTTAGGACTTTGTACCAGCCTTGGTTGATCATAATCTCCCTTATTTACTTAGTCCTTGAGCTTCTAAGGTTTCCTATCCCTTGCCTATGTGTGGAAGAGTTGGGGGAGACTTGCTGTTCGAGAAACTCTTGGTGTCGACTATAGCTTTAATTCCACTCACCATTGGTTGGCCCTAATGCGCCTACAGCTTACCCAAAGGTTTTTGGCTTTCTTTTTTCTTTTTTTTTTTGTGGTTCCTCTCTCTGGTTATTTTTCTGTAAATGCTCATCCATCACTGTCTTCTTGAAGTTAAGCTATGATGGCACACCTACTCATCAGTTTTCTTACCCTATTTTGAGTACCCGCCTATCACTACCTTCTCAAACTTATGCTATGATAACGTACCTAACTTTACGTGTACTCCCCTCTTTTGGGGGCTTTCTAAGTTGTCTGGTTCTAGTACGCTGACCCATCACTGCCTTCTTGGATTTATGCTAAGATGTCATGCCATACAAGGTGACTAGCTTTCAAGATATGCTTAAACTTTAAGCCGACATTGCTCTTATCTCCCTGTAAATGTGTATGTGGGTATAAGATAAGGTTGGGAGTTACCCTAGTTGCCGAGCTCCTTTTCTATGCAGGAGATAATTTTCTTCCTTAGCTAAGACTAAGTCTTGGGTCCTCTTTGGGTTTTAGCATGTTATTGAGGTTGTACTTCTAGAGTACATGTAACTTCCACGGATCTCAAGAGTTCTTAGGTTATCCTACTCAATTGGGTGGACCTTCTCTGGGCGTTACATCCACTACTTGCGAAACCTTAGATATTATGTTGGTAGCTTTGCTTAATGCTATAAGGTGTCAAGTGTAACCCACATTCATCATTCATCATTATTATTATTTTCTGTATTGCTATTATTAAATCTAACCTAGCATTCAAAGAAAATAAAGCTAAACAAATGACAGGAAAGAAAATTAATGTCTTATTTACAAGTTTTTCTGAAAATAAAATGACCTTGCCCCTCGTCAAGCTTGGTCGAGGCTGTTACTTCCCTCTCTAGATGGAGGGATATACTTGTGGGATGGTTATAGGAGCCTGCCCCTAGCGTTGAGTACCTAGGTTCTGTTGCTGGCATATCTTGGTGTTTTTCCTTCAGTTTATGCCCAGTTGTGGCTCTTTGAGGATTCTTGTTGGACTCCTCTTTGTCTGGTTCCTGTGGTCTACCCCTAGTAGCTCTATCCCCTTGTGAAGGCTCCATTAGGCTTTGATTTCTGTTCGAGGTGTGATCGTTGATGTCTCCCTGGTTGACGTGTTGATAAATGCTCCTACAGGCTCTTCCTTCTCTATAGGATTCGGAGGCTCAGTTAAAGGCTTGATTCTGGCATGAACTCCCTGAGGGTGCTGGTAGAGTTGGGTGAATGCAGCCTCTAAGTCGTACCAATCTGCATCAGCATATTCATCATACATTGGCTGCACATCATCTTCCCCTATCATATCCTGGAACATTTGAGAGTCCATTCCTTCTTCATACCGGAGGTCTGAGTCATATCATTCCTTAGAAGGCTCCTCACTGTATAGCTCTGGTGGGGGTCTTTCTTCACCTAGTTCTGGTGTAGTAGGCTCCCATTCTATCCCAAAGTCCATCTAGTGGTTAGCCTTGACGGTGATTACATACCCTTGATATTTGAATTTGAGGAGTTGATGTACAGGAGATGCTACAACACCGACTTCTATAAGTCAGGATTTTCTTAGAATTAATGATTGGGCTCGATCCTCTTCCATTACTATAGCTGTGGTGGTGCTAGTGAGGGGACCTATAGTGACCTCTAGCTGAATTGTCCTGATTGCTTCTCTTTGACTATTGTTATAAGCTATGTGGGGGAAGAGATGCTTAGTAACCTTAGATTCTTCAATGCCCAGGGACTTCAAGGTGTATAGGGAGCAAATGCTTTTGCTGGCGTTGGCATCGATGAGTATCCCATGGAGTAAACGACCATTGATGTCTACGTTGATGATTAATGGGCACGATTATTCCTTAGGTGCAGGCAGCTTTGCATCTTGGAAGACGATGTTCTCTCCTTCGTACTTCGTGATGATTTCCCTTACTAGTTCGAAGTGGTGGTGGTCATCAACTTCCTCCTCATTTTGTTGGTTGTCCTAGGGTGCATTGTCATCTTCAATTTCTCATCCTAGGGTGTCTTCCCAAGGCTCATCTGTATCCTCCTCTAGCCATATCCCCAGTTTAAGCATCTTTGGCGTATCCTACTCCTCTTCATCGACACTTGGTGGCTCTAGGTCAAGGCTTGTTTACACGTGCTTGATGAGAATTAGCCATGCATCCTCAACCTCCATGTGGGCTACTAAATGATTGGGCATTGGGTCTTGATGGATCCGCATTTCATGTTGTTCTCCCCATCTTGCCCTTAGTCTTTCTTTTAGTTCTGTCCACATGATCTCCCCCTAGTCGTTTAGGTAATGTATCTTATCTTTGACTGTGAAACACTCCTCTAATGTATGCCCATTATTTTGATGGTATGGGTAATACTTGGATAGATCAACACTGGGTGCATTTGAGGTAGGAGCCAGAGGTTGCAGATCTTCACTCTCGACCAATATTTTGAAGACATGAGAGAGTGGCTCCAAAAGTGGTGGGTAGTCTCGCCTCCAGTAGCTTTGTGGTGGAGGAATGTCGTGGTAAGCCCTCTGCCCTTACTGTTGCCCCTGCTGGGCATTCACCTGGTAGTTTGGAGGTTGTTGGTACCAAGGTTGCTACTATTGATATTGTTAGAGTTGCTGTTGAACTAGTTGTTACAGTAGTTGATGTTGGCATTGCCTCTGATGCTGTTGTGGCTGATAATGCATGGGCTGCCTCTGGCCTTGGATTGGTTGATTTTGACGCTCTACTTGTGCCATGTCACCTATGACCCCTTCGTATGCGTACCCAGAGGACTTCTTCTTGCCCCTTTCTTCATACTACAAGAAGTGTAAATCCTTTCTATTGCAGAGGACCCATGTAGCTCTATTGTTCAACTGGGAGTATGCTTAAAAGTCACTCATTAGTAGGCTAGCTTTAAGTACTCTAGTCGTATTTTGATCAATGACTTCGACTACCTAGCTCTCTGGTATATGACACTCAGATTTGGCCGCCATGTCTTTCCACCTACTGGTGAAGGTGGTAAAGTCCTCCTCTGGTTTCATTTTCTAGGCGAGGAGATCCCCTATCGTGGGCTTGTGCTGGATGCAGTGGGCATACTGTTGTAGGAATTTGTCCAACACAAACTTGAAGTCACTAGGGTCATAGGTTGTGAGCATGTTGAACCATCTCAGTGCTTTTCCCTCAAGGCTCTTGAAGAACAGGTAGACCGTGAGCCCGTTGTCATGTCGATAGGGCAAGGTGTCCGTAGTGAAAGTGGCTAGATGGCTTCTTGGATCGCCTGTCCCATCGTATTTCTACATCTTAGGCATTTTGAACCTAGGCAACAGCATGAAGTGTGGGAACTTGGAGGTGTCGAAGTGTAACGCCCCGAACCTAGACACGCTACCTAAATAGCATCACTACCCAATTAAAATAATTAAAAGATTAAAATAACTGGAAAGGGTCGAACAACTACCCAAGAACGGCGTGCGGCTAGTGGCTCTGGGAACACGAGCACAGGATCCTGAACAACACTCCAACGGTTGGCCACCTGAAAAGCCAAAAACAAAAACAACGAAACACGCGTAAGTGACATCTAAGTCACCTAGTACGCGACCACACAAGAAACATAGCAAAAACTACCAAAAATCTTGAAAAAACTCTTTATCTTGGCTAAGCAAAACCAAAACCAATTCCTTGGTAATTACTCAAAACCAGTTCACAGAAAAACATAGAATTCGTTCCAAAAACCAAAATCCTTGGGAATCTCTTTCCCAAGACCATGTCTTTCTCAAACACTTTCTCTTTTATAAAACAATGCATTTGAAAATCTTGTGCAACTCGAGAAACCACATTCTCAACCAAATCTAGCCCAAAACAATAAATCCACACTTGGCTGGCAACTAGTTCAAAATCATAATTCATCTTGGCTAGAAGTTGGCTAAATCCATAAGCCAAACACAAACCATTTCTAGCCTAAAAGCACAAAAGATACATCAGTCACAAATCACTGGTGTCACCTTGATCAGAGGTGACCAGGCCACAAGCAGAGTGTAAGGCACAACCCTCACTAACCAGCACTGCCGTGGTACCCTTCCCCGTGTGGGAGGATGACAGCCTTGGCCAACAAGTCTCAATCTCATTTATTTAACATGCATGGAGACACGCCTTTCTTGGCACCCCAAAAGTGTCTTTGCACCTGGTACTCTCATTCCCATGTCTAGTCAATACAGTCTTAAATGAGAATAACCTGGTCTCTTTCAACCGCCCCCAATCCTCGGCAACCATGCAAACTTCGTGGATCCAAAACCTCAACAACCACACTTAGGCTAACTGGTCTCATCAAGGTCCGTAGCCCCTACAAGTACTACCCTAAGAATACGTCGATCTAGAACAACATATAATTCACTTTCATAATCATTAGGGTTTTTCTTATAAAAACCTCATTTACTCTTGGAAAACATTTCCACATTTACTTCATGTTATATACATAGATTCACTATCATTAATACATGCTTAAAACATCATTAAAGCATTTCAACTCTTAAAGGGTCTTATGCCCAAAACCATGTAAAACCGTTACTCAAATTCATTGAATAAATTCCATATCCCTCCATGCCTACTACGTGGGAAACATAATTAACACATGCCAACCCATCATTTAAATCCATGAGATTAACATTAACAATCACATTTAAGCATATGGGCTAGGGGTCTAGTTCAGTAGACTGAACCAAAATGGTAGACCGAACCAAGCATCAAGTACCTAGAATGGTCGACCAAAACTTGAGTTCTAGTCTTCCGAAAATCCCTGCTTCGGTCGATCAAACCATTTCGGTCTACTGAAATCCCCTGAAAATGGTAGATTGACACATTTCAGTCTATCGAACTCAGGGTTCTAGTCGAAAGCTGACAGCAAAACAGTATGCCAAACCCAATTTGACGTACCGAAATGTCCATTTCTAGAAAATCTCCCCTAAGCCCTAGCCATCCATTCATTGGAGTTGGGACTTCCTTCTAGGGGACCCATTTTTGACCAACAACAAATCACACTAAAACCACCAAAGGTAGAGCTCTAAGTCTACTACCATTTGGGACAAATGTCATTCAAATCTAATGAGCATGCTATTCACAATAAAATCACAAGGGCATGATGCTCATTCAAGAACACTATAGCAAGCATACGAAATTCAATCAGAAACCTGATAAAATCTCAACAACCTAGCATGATCTCTACACATTCATGCAATCCTACACATTTCATGCATTCCCATAATTTTTTCATGATTTTACATGCATCATTCCTCATTTTCAAGCATTTAAACCTATATTTCCTAAAACAGAGCATCAGAGGAAGAGATGGGCCACATACCTAGCTTCTCACTCCAGTGACCTTCCCACGCCCCAACAAGCCTCTAACATCGCACTTGGCCCTCTGGCTCAACTCCTCCTCAGCACAACCACCTTTTCCCTCTCTCTCTCTCTCTCTTCGTTGGTTCCCTTCTCCTCCTCCTTGTGCCTTCACCTCCACGCCATTTCCTCCTTATCACCTTCGTCCCGCTTGTTGCCACCCTTGAATCCTATCGATGCACTCTGCCATGGCTGTCTATGGAGAGGACAGGACAAACATGGGGTCACTACTCAAGCACGGGTGGTGAAGAGAGGAAAGAAAAAGAGGAAGAAGACAGGGGCTCATGAAGAGACACTGTGCTTGGGTTGACCGAGGTCCAACCTGGGTACCACACACTCAGGCACAATCCCCAGAAGTCACACAACTAGGGGAAACAAGAAATCCAACTGCATAAAGAAAAAGCCACAAACAACAGTCTCAAAACAACTATTCATTAGTCAACCACATGTACATGCAAATATTACAATTAATTACACAGCTTACAACAAAAATGGATAATTAGGCCTAAATGTTACATCCTACCCTCCTTACAAGAATTTGTTCCTAAAATTCAGCTCTGGTAAAACATGTAAGGATACTATCATTGGATGTCTAACTCACACTCCTAGGTAGCCTCCTCTGTACCATGGTGTTGCCACTGAACCAACACTAATGGGATTACTTCATTCTTAAGGACTTGATCTCTTTTGTCCAGTATCTGCACTGCATTCTTGATCATAAAATGGTTCTCCCACAGCTCCTTTGGATGCACTAGTATTACCTAGGACACATCGGTCAAGCACTTCCTTATTATGGATACATGGAAGGTGTTGTGTACATTATCCAGCTCTGGAGGTAGATCTAATTTGTATGCCACTTCACCAACTCTCTTAGTAATCTGATACGGTTTGATATACCTAGGGCTCAGCTTGCCTCTCTTCCCGAACCACATTACTCCTTTGGTTGATGACACCTTCAGGAAAATGAAGTCTCCTACGTCGAATTCAAGAGGTCTCTACCTCCTATCTGCATAACTCTTCTGCTGACTTTGGGCAAGCAACAGCCTCTTCCTAATTAGGTCCACCTTGCCTGTGTACTGCTGTACGATCTCAGGGCCAATAAGCTACCTCTTACCAAGCTCACTCCAGTAAGTGGGTGTCCTGCAAAGTTTGCTATAGAGTGCTTCATATGGTGTCATCCCAATAGCTTGGTAACTATTATTATATGCAAACTTGATTAGAGGCAAATGATTCTCCCAGCTACTACCAAAGTCCAAGGTATAGGCCCTCAGCATGTTCTCTAGTGTCTGGATGGTCCTCTTTGTTTGTCCATCCATTTGGGGGTGAAAAACTGTACTGAAACTCTAAACAGTACCAAACGCCTCCTGCAACGCTCCCCATAATCTCGACGTAAACCTCGTGTCTCTATCAAACACTATCAACACTAGAACACCATGCAATATAACAATCTTTGCCACATACAACTTTGCTAGCCGGGCCAAGGAAAGATTCACCCTCATTGGCAACAAATGTGTCAACTTTGTGAGGCGATCCACTATCACCCAAACTGTATCATTCTTTTTTGGGTCCTTGGCAAACCCATCACAAAATCCATTGATACATTTTCCCATTTCCACACCAGAACGTCTAGAGGCAGCAAAGCCCCTCCGGACTTTTGGTGCTCTATTTTCACCATCTAGTAGGTTGCATACTTCGCCACATACTTAGTAATTTCCCTCTTCATCCTAGGTCATCAGAAATTCCTTTTCATATCTTTGTAAATCTTGGTGCTTATTGGATGGATAGTATATTTGGAGCGATGAGCTTCATCAAGCAGATTGTTCTTGATTTCTTCCACTTGAGGCACATACAGCTTCAGGTCTTACCTCAACCCACCGTCTACCCCAACAAAAAAGTACAGGGCATTCCCAACTTCTTGCTTCCTCTAGATATCTGGTACAAAGGAATCATATTGCTGAGCAGCAACAATCACCTCGATCATCATCAGGCGAACAAACAAATTTGCCAACAAAACTCTAGCAGCTCCCTGAGATTGTCTCCGAGGTCTACATTCCACTAGTCCCTTTAGCAATTTCTATTCATGGATCATCAGGTTGGCCATAACATGAGTGTGTCTGCTCAAAGCATCTGCAACCACATTAGCTTTTCTTGGGTGGTATGACAAGCTGAAGTCATAATCCTTGATGTACTCCACCTAGCACCTCTATCTCATATTCAGATTCTTCTGAGTGAAGATGTACATCAAACTCTTGTGATCTGTATATACCTCAAATTGTTTGCCGTACAGATAATGCTTCCAAATCTTTAGAGAGAACACAATCGCTGCCATCTCTAGCGAGGCATGCGCCATCACCCTACCAAGCTACATCAACACACACCCCAAGCCGGTCCCACATGCATCACTGTAGATCGTGAAACTGCCACTCTTAGATGGAAATGTCAGAAATGGGGTTGTGAACAGTCAAGTCTTCAACTCGTTGAAGCTCTCCTGACACTACTAATCCTAGACAAAGTGGACTTCCTTCCTAGTCAGCCTAGATAGGGGTGCAAGAATCTTGGAGAAGTCTTGAATGAACCTCCGGTAATATCCAACCAAACCAATGAAGCTTCTGACCTTTGTCACTGTCTTTGGTCTGGCCCAGTTGTTAACTGCCTCCACATTGAATGGATCCATCTTGATGCCTTCCCTTGAGATGATATGACCAAGGAAAGCCACCTCCTCCAGCCAAAACTTGCACTTGGAAAACTTGACATAAAGGTAGTTTTGCCTTAGTGTCTCCAGTACTATCCTTAAGTGCCTCTAGTGGGTCTGTACATCCGAAGAGTATACCAAGACATCATCTGCAAAAATGACCACAAATTGGTCCAAATAGGGCCTGAACACCCAATTCATCAGGTCCATGATGGCAGCTAGAGCATTTGTCAACCCGAATGGCATAACCACGAACTCATAATGTCCATAACCGGTACGGAAGGCTATCTTCTACACATCAAGCTCCTAGATCCGTAACTGGTAGTATTCAAATCTCAAGTCTATCTTGAAGAACATGAATGCTCCCTGCAGCTGATCGAACAAATCATCAATCTTGGGTAGTGGATACTTGTTCTTGATGGTAATCTGGTTCAACATCTGGTAGTCTATGCAGAGCCAAAGTGAACCATCCTTCTTCTTGACGAACAGTACTGGTGCTCCCCAAGGTGATACATTGGGATGAATAAATCCCTTGTCCATCAGGTCCTACAGCTGATTCCGGAGCTCTCTCAACTCAGTAGGTGCCATTCGGTATGGAGCCTTTGAAATTGGACTTGTTCTTGGCACCAAATAAATCCCAAATTCCACTTTCTTATGCGGTGGCATACCAGGCAACTCCTTTGGAAGCACATTAGGATACTCCTGTACTACTGGAAAATCCTAAACTCCGAACATAGGCAAAGTAGACACAGTCACATAGGCGAAGTAGCCCACGTTGCCTCTTGTCAGATGATGGTCAGCCTTGATAGCAGAGATCACTTTCTTGGGCTCCCTCGGTTTGGTACCTTGCATAATGCACCAGCCTTGGCTTGGACACTCAGCCAAAACTCTTCTCTTGGCACAATCAATCATAGCTGTATGCTGTGCCAGCCAGTCCATCCTTAAGATGACATCAAATTCTTGCATGTCCATCACAATCAAATTGGCCCTGAAATCCTTGTCCTCCAATTTGATGCCAACCGACTGCAAATATCTCCATGCCAGGTTGTGTTTCCCTAACGGAGTCACTACATCTAGGTGGAACACAAACTTAGCTGGTCTGGTCCCAAGCTCCACTGCAAATGACGCAAAGATGAAAGGAAACGAACTCCCAGAGTCAAACAAGACTCGGGCCATCCGGTCAGCCACAAGAAAGGATCCGAACATCAACACATCATAATATAACTAGAATTATCATCATAGTGTAGACACTCCAATTTTGCAGGTTTGTAGGTAGTCTCTTCTGGAATGGATTTTTGGTTGGTGGGCAGTCAATTACTTTTCCCCAAGATCAACTAGACATCCTAACGTATTTCCATCCACAAAACCTAACCCTAGACCCTAAACATAATCCAAAACCCTAAATCTAATCCAAAACCCTAAACCTAATTCAAAACCTATTCCAAAACCCTAAATCAAATCCAAAACCCTAAACCTAGCTTAAAACCTAATCCAAACCCAGCTTAAAACCTAATCTAAACCCTAAACCTAATCCAAAACCCTATATCCAATCTAAAACTAACCTAAACCTAATCCAAAACCCTAAATATAATTCAAAATCTAATCCAAAACCCTAAATCTAATTCAAAACCTAATCCAAGACCCTAAACCTAATTCAAAACCTAACCCTAAACCATAAACCCTAATCCAAGACCCTAAACCTAATTGAAAACATAATCCATAACCCAAACAACTTATAACAAACCATAACAAACCATAACAAACCATAACAACCCTAACCACTTCCCACTTTACCATAACAACCTCTAACTACCTAAACAACTTCTAACAACCTATAACAAACCTCTAATTACTTCCCACTCCACCATAACAACCTAACCACCTATAACAACTTATAACAAACCATAACAACCCTAACCACTTCCCACTCCACCATAACAAGCCTAACGACTTTCCACTTCACCATAATCACCAATAACAATCCATAACAAGCTACCTAGCCATTGCAAGTCTATAAATACTCCCCCATTTGCAAGAGAAAAAGGGGGAAGAAAAGGAGAGAAAAAAATTGGAAAAATTGAGAGGAGAGAAACCAAAGGGTTTTCACCCAACCAAAGCAACCAGAGGAGTCTTAGATCAGGGAGGAAACTCAGAGAGGAGAAGAATTCAAGATTCAGGCCATCTCCGATGAGCTATGGTGACCTCCATCATTGCCAGCTCAGGTAAGCACTGATCTGAGCTCAATTTCTCTTCATTTTAGCTCCCTAGGTTCTCCTTTACCGTCTCTAATCGATTCTAGTAGAGCCAGGAGGTTCCCTTGGCTGGAATCAGGCAGAGTTTGGGTTGCCAGATGTGGTTCTTCCATAGAGGAAATGGGGGCACAAATCCAGTGAATGATTTGTGCCCTAGCGTGCCCCATTTTGTTAGGATAGGCTTCCTCTTACTTCTCCACCCCTCTGGACGCCACGAAATACACTCTGGAAGCCTCTGGGAAAGCTCGTCGGTTGCAGCCCTAGCCGTTGCCGGAGAAGACGACCCTTGGAAGGGGTCGACCGGGTGCCTCACACATCGTAACACCTCTCCGACTCCTAAGACACCTTCCTCTACTCTCCTTTGCACTTTGGAAGCTTCCTCACCCCAATTCCAGCCCCAAACAACCTCCACAGTCGAGCTCGGGGGAAAAGATCGGGTCGACGGCGAGTAGGATCTAGGCGGTGAGGAACTATGCCTTTTCTTGCCCTGGGTGGTAGAAAATCTTCCTCTCCACGCCCTCGAGCCTCCAGCAACTCAGAATCGCCGCTCTGCCACCTCTAGCAACCCTTTCTTCTCTGTTGCTGTCGCCGGAGTCATGTCGATAGCGAGGGAGGTGGGAAGCATTCTCCAATCGTCCAGCCCCTCATCGGAGCTGCTGGATGTGTTCCTCTTCCATCTTTTAAAAAAAAATAAAATAATAAAGTTTCTTTTAAAAAAAATTCTATGCCTTTTCTTTTATTGCAGTTAGGTCCTTATTTCTTGCATTTAAACCCCTACATGAAATTTTAAATTATTTTACTGTTGATTTGTTTTGAAGAATTGCAGTGTGACCCTTGAATATTTTTATTAATGTTTTCCAAGCTTTAATATTTGACACAAAACCCTCTGATTTAGTTCTCATTCACTGTAAGTTCAAATTTTGCACAAAAACCCTGGATTTCATTGAAATTATTCTGAATGCATGATTTTTTGGCACAATTGCTAATTAAACTCTAGAGATTTAAATTTTTACTCAAAATGTGTTCAGAATTGCATTTTAAACCCTCAACTTTACTGAATTCACATTGAATGCATGTTTTTTAGGGTAAATTTGCAGAACAGTCCCTGACGTTTCATGCTTTCAAACATAAGTCTATTATCTTGCACATTTAACCCTGAACTTCTTGAGAATTGCATTAAATACATGCTTTACTGACAAAATTGTAGATTGAACCCTAGGAATCCTGATTTTGACAAAAAATGCATAGTTTTGCACATTTAACCCCTAATTTCTTCCAAATTGCATAAAGAGAGTTTTCTTAAGCATTTCTGATGATTTAGCCCCAGAATCTCAGCCTTCATTCAGGATATGTGATTTGTGCACAAAAAACCCTAGAATTTACATATTTCATTCACACATACATTTTGTTCCCCTTTTCCATGCATATTTTCTCATGCCTTCTTCCTTGCATTATGCATGCATTTTCAGCTCATTTCAAACCTTGTTTTCACATTATTTCCTGGATTTCTTCCGATTTTCACGATTTTGATTTAATTTGGATTTCCATCGCTAGTGGGCATACATTACAGGCTTGACAATGCCAACATGAACCTGAATGAGGATTATTTTCTCTCATTTGATTTTCTCGGATTTCTTAAGTTTCCAGTAAGTTTGCGTGGTGCTTTTTGAATATTTTCGATTTTCACGATTTTTCTCTTCGCCCAAGGGCGTCCAGTAAAGTGGCATTTTCAATGCTTACATTGTCCTCGGATTATTTTCCCTATTATTTCTCTTTATTCATTTCTTCTCTTTCATTTGGCATATTTTCGCATTCATCTTAGGCATGTGCATTCAGGATAGACAAGCATACACATAATAGACCATTAGCAAGCAGGAAACCTAGAAAGACCGAGTTCTTCGGGTGCATGGGGGTGCCTTACCCGTTCCCCATGCGTAACAAGAATCCTTACCCTTTCTTTGGCCCACATTGATTTATGCACTACATCCATTAGGCACGGAGCATACATATGTTTTCTTCGCCTTGATTTCTTTAGGTTTTCCTTTGTTTTTGGTTTTCCTCGTCTTTCCATTAAAAGACTAGGTGGCAACTCCTTTTCCATATCCTTTTCTTATCTTTCTTTGGTGTTTCTGAGTTCAGTCTCCTTCTCCAGATTCACCATCTTCGCCGTGACGATATCGGGACTCCTCGTGTGTGTTTCCACGCACCTTGGAGAGCCATGTAGGGTTCCACCCATAACAGAACATGGGACATAATACTGAACATTCTCACACATAGTCATAATACTAGACATTGTGTTGAATACATAAGGATCCATTATAACGGAACATGGGACAATGTCCAGATAATAAGGCTACTACTACTCCCTACCTTCCACGACATCTCCAGAGGGTCTAGCATTTGGAGTAGCAATAGAGAGCACCCTACCCTTGGTAGGCTAACGAGGCACGTCCCCTGTTGGCTTCAGTGGGTCTTGGAAATTCTTCTGTACATGTCCAGTCTTTCCACAATTGTAGCACACAATGTTGTCACTGTTCCTCTAGTGGATCTGACACTGTGCAGCCACGTGCCCTATCTTCTTGCAAATATGGCAAGGTCCTCTCACTGAGCCGCTGCTTGAACCAGCCCAACTGTATCTTGCTCCTCTCGCTACAGACTTAGAACGCTCTTTCCTTTTCTTTCCGGAGCTCCCAGAACTCTCAGAACTTGATGCCATAGAGACAAAAGGTCATGAGACAAACTTCCTTCCTTTGTCTCTCTTGGGATGTTCCTCCTAGAATAGTCCATGCTCATCCTCATAGTGGGAGGCTAACTCAATGGCATCTACCAAGGTCTGACACCTGAAGCCAATAAGTCTTGATCTCAATGCTGGAATCAATCCCTCAATGAACTTCTTAGCTCAGTTCTTCTTAGAGACAACGACTTGCGAAAACTACTCCAACCAAAGAAAAGTTGCGTCATACTTAGCCATTGTAGAATCTCTTTGCTTTAGGTTCCATAAGTCTCTGTCTAACTTGTCCCTCTCATGCTCAGGGGAAAATCTCTCATAGAAAACCTCTCAAAAGTCCTCCCATGAGATCATCAGCAGGTCTACATTCGGAAACTTGGTGCGGCATGTAGTCCTCCACCACTGATCTACAACAACCTTAAGCTGAAAAGTGGTGATTTTGACCTATTTTTCGGTTGGACTTTCAATCCCCTCCAGGATCTTTTCCACCTCCTCGAACCAGGCCTCACAATCCTCCAAGGTACCAAGCCCATCCAGAGTTGGCACGCCTAACTGGTGCAATTACTTAATCCACTGGTCTCCCTTCTCCTCGTCCTTGCTGCTACTATCAAGAGACTGGGCGAAGCCCCACATCATCTCGCCAAACTCCCGTTGCATGGCCCTCCAAACATTGCCCTCCTCCATCTCTGACTCAGGCTCTAAGGCCTTGCCAGGACTACGACCTCGACGAGACATCCGCTTGCCATGACAACATAGACAACAAACAAACAAAGTTAGGTACAACTATTCTACTTGCGCAGTCCCATTGAGCCACTCTACCGAACGCCAACCAAGCTAGTGCACCTTAGTGAACCAAGACTTTGATACCACTCTATAACGCTCCGAACCGGGGCACGCTACCTAAAAGCATCACTACCCATTTATAATAATTAAAAGATTAAAATAACTAGGAAGGGTTGAACAAGTACCCAAGAACGATCTGGGGCTAGTGGCTCTGGGAACACGAGCATCGAATCCCAGACAGCACTCCAACAGCTGCCCACCTGAAAAAGGCAAAAACACAAATAACGAAACACACGTAAGTGACATCTAAGTCACCCAGTACGCGACTACATGAGAAACATAGCAAAAACTACCAAAAATCTCGAGAAAACTCTTTACCTAGGCGAAGCAAAACCAAAACCAATTCCTCGGTAATTACTCAAAATCAGTTCACAGAAAAACTTGGAATTCATTCCAAAAATCAAAATCCTTTGGAATCCCTTTCCCAAGACCATGCCTTACTCAAACACTTTCTCTTTTATAAAACAATGCATTTGAAAATCTTATGCATCTCGAGAAACCACATTCTCGACCAGATTTAGCCTAAAACAATAAATCCACACTTGGCTGGCAACTGGTTCAAAACCATAACTCATCTTGGCTAAAAGTCGGCTAAATCCATAAGCCAAACACAAACCATTTCTAGCCCAAAACCACAAAACATACATGTAACGCTCTGATCCTAGGCACGCTACCAAGATCACAGTATCATAAGCAAAGTTACACTAATTACAATAATAATTAAATAACTGCAACTACGGCTCACCTCCAGGAAACAATGTGTAGCTAGAAGCTCCTACTCTAGTACCGGAACTTGACTACACACGACTTGCACTTGAAAACCAACCAAAGCTCACATGAGTGATGTCTAAGTCACTCAGTACGCGCCCTAAACACACAAACAACCAAATCTAACAAAAGCACTAAAAATACAGCTTTAATGTATAAAAACTTGATTTTCTTTTGAAAAGCCACCTTAAAACATCATTCTCTTTTTCTTTTGAAATCACATGGGAATATGTTCCCAAAATTATACTCTTTTCAAATCCCACATTTCCTTTACTTTTAAAAACATTTGGAATTTATTTCAAAAACCATAGTCTTTTCCAAAACTCATCTTTCTTTCTTTTAATACTCCTTCAAAACCATTCTCATATTTTGAGAAATTCACATACTCAACCAGGTCCAGCCTAAAACACAATGCCTTACACGGCTCAAACCAAAATCATAAATACTGGTTGGTAACTGGTTAAAACACAATTCTTATTTAATTCTAGGATTTTAGGACTATTCATAAGTCCAATCCTAGCTAAACCACATTTCTTTCTTTTTCACAAAACCACACTTTTCTCATTCATTTCCACTTTTCTTTATTGATGTTACCTTGATCATGGGTAACCAGGCACACAAGCAGTAGGTGAGGACACCATTTCCCCTACCTTCCTGCACTACCACGGTAAAAGTCCTCATGCAGGATGACACCGCCCTGGCCAATTAGTCTCAATTTCGTTTCATAAGCATGAGGATACGTCTTTATCTGACGTCCTATCGGTGATCCGAACAACTAGATTAAATAACCCTAGCTCAGCCTACACCGTCGGTGACCCAGACACCTAGGCCTCATATACCCAGGCCTAGCCTACACCGTCACGAGTTCGGTGACTCGAACACCTAGGTCTCATATTACCCAGGCTCAGCTTACATCATCTCAAGCTCGGTAACCACACTCGAACCTGGCAATTGGTTTCATTGGAGTCTCATACTCCTACCACATTGTCGACACCAACCCTTGTGGTTCCTTAACACATTACTTGTGTTTTATTTCCAAGCTCTTTTTCTTTCCAAAACCATTTTTCATTTCATTCTTTTCGTTGCAGGAATCTTTTCCATGCAACACTCGATCCTTTACTGGGGTCCCAACTCAATTCATGAAAAACCATGCTTTAAAATCATAAATGGGGTCTCACGCCCAAGATTACTCAAAGCCACACTTTAATCACTTTTATTCATTCTTAGGGTTTTAAACCCAAAACCATTCCCAAATTTACTCATTTGGGTTTCATATTCCTCCATGACATTTGCATGGGGAAAACACCATTAACTCGTGTTCATTGACCATTCAAACCTTTCATTTTCAATTTATATGCACATTTATATATATCAGGGCTAGGGCAAAATCAGCAGACCGAAAAAAAGATCGGTATACTAAAAATCCCTGGTTTGGTATATCGAACATTTTGGGTGTACCGAAACTCCCTAATTCAGTCGATTGAGTGATTTTGGTCTACCAAAACCAGGTATGCTGGCATAATCTGACAGGAATTCGGTATACCAAACCCAGTTCAGTATGTCGAATTGCCCGCGACCAGGGCACCTCCCCTATTTAGCCTTCATATTCGTCGGAATTGGGAGCCTCCGGTGGACCCCTCATGTAAGCATCATAAAACACAAATAAATCATGGGGTGTAGACCCTTGAGTCTACTTCAAAACCTTCAAACCATTCATCAATACATTCACTATGCAATTCATACAAAAATCACAAAGGGGTGAAGCTCGTTTTAAGTTACTGTGGCTTACATCCCTTAATCTCTTATAAACCTACAAATTTTCATCCTAACTACATGATATCTACATATTTATGCTAGTTATCACATTCCCATCTTTTCTACTAATTTTCTACAATTTACATGCATTTATTCTCATTTTCATGCATTTAACATATCATGCTGTAAGAGAAGAATGGAGGAGAAAGAGGAGTTGTGTACCTCCTCCAATGAACTCTCCCAACTCCAATGAGCCTCTCCTTGCCCCAGCGAAGCTCCTCCCCACCGATGGACCATGGCTCAGCTCTCCACCTTTCCCTCTGGCTCGTGCACCCTTTCTCTCTTCCTTCTTTCTCTCTCGACTTCCACCCATTGCTGCCTCCTCCTCCTCCTGCATGGCGTGGGCCACCCATTGTGTCAAAAGAGATGGGGAGACACGGGCCATCGCCTATGGTGGCACGGGTCTGGTGGATGAAGAGGAAAAGGACGGGGATGGGGAGAACTCGTAAGAGAGGGAAAAAAAGAAAGAAAGAAAAGAGAGGAGAAAAGATAGACGCGCAAACCAAGGCGACTGTGCATCCTTAAACTAGACTTGACGTTGGTCCCAAATCATACATAGGTGCACAGAAAGCCAACCAAAACCTCATAATCACAAGAAACAACAGATTATCCATTAATAAACCATTTATACAATATTACAATTAATTACATGGTTTACAATTGAACTAGATAACAAGGCCAAGGTGTCACATCCTACCCCTTTAAAAGAATTTCGTTCCTAAAATTCAGCTCTAATAAAATAAGTAGGGGTATTGTCTCTGGATGTCCACCTCGTGCTCCCAAGTAACCTCTTTAGTACCATGGTGTTGCCACTGAACTAACACTAATGGTATCACTTTATTCCTGAGGACTTGCCCTTTTCTGTCGAGTATCAAAACTGCATTTACCACCATAGACGAGTCCTCTCTCAGCACCTCTGGCTGCACTGGTATCACCTGGGATGCATCGGTCAAACACTTCCTTAACATGTATACATGAAAGGTGTTATGTAAACCAGCCAACTCTGGAGGCAGATCTAGTCTGTATGCTACCTCACCAACCTTCTGAAATCTGGTATGGTCCGATGTATCATGGGCTTAATTTGCCCTCTTTCTGAATCGCATCACACCCTTAGTTGGTGACACCTTTAGGAAAACGAAGTCTTCTACTTCGAATTCCAGAGGTCTCCGCCTCCTATCTGCATAACTCTTCTACCAGCTCTGGGCAGACAACAACCTCTTCTTGATCAGATCCACCTTACGCTCATACTGCTGTACGATCTTGGGCCCAACTAACTATCTCTCACCAACCTCGCTCCAGCAAGTGGGTGTCTTGCAGGGTCTACCATACAATGCCTCATATGGTGCCATGCTAATACTGGCGTAGTAACTATTGTTATATGCAAACTCAATTAGAGGTAAGTGATCCTCCCTGCAACCACCAAAGTCCAAGGCGTAGGCCCTCAGCATGTCCTCTAGTGTCTGGATGGTCCTCTGTCTGACCATCCGTCTGGGGTTGAAAGGCCGTACTAAAGTTCAGCACCGTGCCAAATGCCTCCTGTAGAGCTCCCCAGAACATCGATGTAAACCTCGTGTCTCTGTCAAACACAATAGACATTGGGACACTATGCAATCTCACAATCTTAGCCACATACAACTCTACTAGCTTTGCCAAAGGAAGGTTCACCCTCATTGGCAAGAAATGTATCGATTTTGTAAGGCGATCCACTATCACCCAAACTGTATCATTCTTTCTTTGGGTTGTGGCAAACCCATCACAAAATCCATCGACACATTTTCCCATTTCCACACTAGAATGTTTAGAGGCTGCAAAGTCCCTCCGGGCTTCTGGTGCTCTATCTTCATCATCTGGCAGGTTGCACACTTCGCCACATACTGTGATATCTGGGCCTGATTATTCATTGTTAATTGTAAACCATGTAATTAATTGTAATATTGTACAAATGGTTTATTAATGGATAATCTATTGGTTCTTGGATGTGTGAGCTTGTGGTTGGCTTTCTGTGCACCTGCTTGTAATTTGGGACTAATGTGGGGTCCGGTTTGAGGATGCACAGTTGTCTCAGTTTGCGTTCCCATCTTTTCTTTCCTTCTTTTTCTCATTTCTTTTTCCTTCTCCCTCATGAGCCACGCCCTTCCACCCTTTCCCCCATCTTCTTCTTCCTCACCTTCCATACACCCGTGCTACCAATGACGCTAGTCCGTGCCTCGTGGTCTCTTCCGACGCGATGGATGATCGACGTGACATGGGAGGAGGAGAGGATAAAGAGAGGCGGAGGCATGTGAACCAAAGGGAAGGCAATCGAAAGAGGAGAAGGAAAGGAAGAACCACACGTGCAGCTGGAGGTGTAGATCGCTGGTGGAGGAGGCTTTACCGGGGAGAGAGGAGACTCGCCATGGAGTGAGGAAGATCGCCGGAGTGCCACTCGAGGTACGCGGTCCTTCTCCTTTCTCGTTTACATGCTTCCAATAGATCATGTTAAATGTATGAAAATAGAGATAAAAAGCATGTAAAATCGTAGAAAAATAGTGGAATTGATGAGAATGAGTTGAAATGCATGAAAACATAGATATCATGCGACCAGGATTGAAATTTGTAGGAATATGCAAATTTTTGGGTTGAGGTCTATAGTAGCCGTTCTAGAGCTCCTCCCCTTTGTGATTTTCGTGTGAATCACATAGTTAATGGATTGATGAATGGTTTAAGGGTTTTGAAGAAGACTCAAGTTCCTACACCCCATGATTTATTGGTAAATTGTGATGTGTGTTTGGGGGGTCCGATTAATGCTCCCACTTCGGGCAATTTTCATCGACAAAAACAGGGGTGTGCCTTGTTTGCGAGGAATTTAGTATGCCGAACTCATTCGATATGCCGAAATCCTGATAGATTAAGCTAGGATCCCTGGTTTTGGTAGATCGAAATCTTCCAGTCGATCGAAACATGGGGTTTCGGTATACCTAATAAGTTCGATATACCGAATCAGGAGATTTCGGTATGCCGAACCTAAAATTTGGTCTACCGATTTTACCCTGACCCTGAGATATGCAAATGTGAATATAAATGAAGGATAAATGGTTTTAAGTGTATGTAAAACATGTGTTAATGATGTTTTCCCCATGTAGAAGGCATAGAGGAATGTGGAACCCAAATAAGTAAATTTGGGAATGGTTTTGGGGTTTTAGATCCTATAAATGGATAAAATGGTTGATTGTGTGTGGTTTAGGGCATGAGACCCAATTTCTGAATTTTAAAGCATGGCTTTTCATGAATTGAGTTGGGACTCCTCAAGAGGGTCAAGTATTGCATGGAAGATGGATTCCTACAATGAAAAAGAATGAAATGGAAATGGTTTTTGAAAAGAGAAGCTTAAAGAGTTTTGAAAATGAAACACTAATGATGTGTTAAGGAACTACGGGGGTTGGTGTCGACAACGTGGTAGGAGTATGAG
>JAMKQA010040084.1:0-16672 GCA_024699735.1 Posidonia australis | reverse complement strand
TACAATCATCATCTAGTCTCTACGGGGCCTCTTTGAGCTGCTAGCCCCTGCAAGGTTGGTGCCACTGGGCGGAATCTCGTTCAAGGGCCATGACTCCTGTATCTCTGCCTCATACTCAGCTGTGCAGCCAGAACCAGCAGTAAGGGCAAGAGCAATGGACCTGACACCCTCGCGTTGGTAAGCTTCTGTCGCCTAACTGGACGATACTTTAGTTGTGGTGTACGTGGTCATACTAAAAGGTTTTGTAAATATTCTGGCTCCTGCTTTAAGTGTAACTCCCCATTCCATTCTGTGGTGATTTGTAAATTTTTTTAGGCACCGGCATTTTCCTCTCCCTCTGTTCCCACCATCACGGATCTCTCCCCACATAATCCTACTATCATCCCACCATCAGAGGCGACCTGTGACCTTTTCTTATCCTTCTCCTGTTGTGCCATTGTTACAGTACACTCTCCACAACTAACTAAAGAAATCTTGGAACACCACATCTCTAACAACTGGCCAGCTCCTTCTTGAATCGAAGTCAAGGATTTCTCTCCAAACAAGTTCCTTTTGAAATTCCCCTCCTCAACGGTCAAAAATGAAACCCTCAGTTTATATGGGTCTTCTCTCCAAACTCTCTCGGCCTCCTTCATCCACTGGTCTCCCAATTCCAACACGGTTTTTACTCTTAGGGAAGAAGTGGTCTGGATTAGATTGGAAGGGATTCCCCATCACCTTTGGAATGTAGAAGTATTTCACCTTATGATTGCTGAGTTTGCGAATCTTCTGGAGATCGAGCTTTGCATTGACCGTGTCAAGTTCCAGGGATTTGCGAGAATCAGAGTAAGAATTCATTCCGGTAAGGACATCCCTGACTCTAAATTTTTTGCATTTAGCAAAATAGTTTATCCCCCTAAATATAGGCGCAGTTGGGACATTTACGCTCCCCCGTCATCATCCCTCAACCTGCTCCTGCTTGGCCCAAACAACCAACCTTGGCTCCAGAACCCAGAGGTCTCAACCCTACTAGGAAGCCATTTAAAAATAATAAGGGCTGAAGAGGTGCAAAAAGGTGAGAAAGTTCCTATGAGTAGGAAGAATGTCTGGACCAGATCTTCTACATTAACCTCTCACTTCACCCCATCTGCAAATACTACTGGTCTCCTATCTACCCCCTCCCCCTCATCTTCTAAAGGATTCTGCAACACCTCACCCTCCGTCTCTTCTGACACTACTCCGACTATAACTCCCCAAGTGGTAGAGTTTCCAACAGCTACTGAAACTTCTAAATTCGTGGAGGCAGAGATAAAGGCCCGAAAAATTTTCATGGCCAAGTTCAAAAAAGTGTTGGCGATTTATGATTGTTTGGAAAAGGATGACCTGGACAACCTAAATTCTAAGAATCCCACCTCTCATCTGGCTACTCTTGTGCATGTCCCAAGTAATATCACGTCTATTTCTCCTAATATTTCTAGTTTCAGTAATCCCAGTAATTTAAACAATAATGCTCCCCTCATTGCTTCTTCTCTTGATAGTACAATAGACAATGCAGATGCAGATGCAGATGCTATATTGAATGATCCACTTCAGTGGGACTCTTATGAACAATTTCAGTCTTTTTGTAGTAAAATTGATTTTTCTCTTAACTCCTTGGAAGAAACTAAGTGTTTCTTCAACCTGATTAGGGAGAATCAAGGTCTATCACAAAATAATTTAGACGTTTGCAATAGCACAGTTGAGAAGTTAGCTTCTCCTCGTTTGCCCCCAAGTATTCAATAATTATAGCAGGTTGGAATATTAGAGATTTAGGGACAAGTGGTAAAATAAGAGCTGTGCGTAACTTCATCAGATCTAATAAGTGCAACTTAATTATTCTAAGTGAAACCAAAAAGGAAACTTTCTCTCCAAGTTCACTCAAATCATTAGGAGGCATCCTTATAGGCTAGGACAACAGAATTATTGAACTTAATAAGTCTATACCTGCCATATATAGCCTCTCATTAAATTTCGAAAACTATGTGTGTAGACACCCCAATTTTGTAGGTTGAAAGTGTGGTGGCTGGGCTTTCAAATCACCAATGAACTCTAACCCTAATTAAATCCATTCATAGGCCACAAAACCCAATTTAGCCCACCTTGGCCCATTTAACTCATTGAAAGCCCATTTAACTCATTGAATGCCCATTTAATTCACCAAGGCCCGCTTAAGCCCACCAAAGCCCATTTAATCCCACCAAGGCCCATGAAAGCCCACTTACACCCATTTGATCCCACCAAAACCCATGAAGCCCATTAGGCCCATGAAAGCCCATGTAGGCCCACTTTCTCAACATAGGTTTGTTAGAGTTGGTTAGTGATTACTGGGTTTTTGTTAGTGGTTAGTTAGGTGGTTAAGAGGTTGTTAGGTGGTTTTGGTTTGTTGGAGTGGGAGGTTATGGGTTTGGTATGGTTGTTATGGACTTCCTAGGCTATAAATAGGACTGGATGGTCTGAGAGAGAAGAGAGGATGCGAGAGAGAGCTCCTGGGAGAGAGAGGAGTTCGCAGAGGAGGAGGAGAAGTGATTCCGACGACCTCTGACGAGCTGCAAGGGAGAAATCCCACTGTCAGACCAGGTACGCCATCTTCCAGCCTCTCTTGCCTTCAATTTTAGCTTCCTAAGGTCCCCTGAGTCTTCCCGAGTGATTCCAGGCAAGCCAGAGGTCTACTCTGGTTGGAATTAGAGTTCTCGGACGTCGCCGAAGTCAATCTCCGACAACAGAGGTGGGGGCATGAATCCAGGAGTTGATTCGTGCCCTAAGCTGCTCCTTCTTCCTCCTTGGATCTTCCTCGTGCTCCACCACTCCTCCGCACGCTGCTCCGCTACTTCCTGAGGTCCCAGCCAGAAGGTCGCCGGAGACGCTGCACCCCGCCGTCGCCGGAGAAGAAGACTGGAAGAAGCCTCTGAACGCACGCCCCTCGCTGCTCCAAGCTCCTCCGACGGTCCAGCAACACGCCTCGACGCTCCACGAGCCTTCCGGAGCCTCTAGATCCACGCCACGAGCTCCCAGATCCTCGCAGCGATCCTGCTCGCTGGCAAAAAAGGCGTCGACGACCGTCAGAGTCCCCTGTCGCGATATCACCACCGTTCAAGCTCTTGGAGAAGAGAGGAAGCTCCTCCTGACGCCCCGAAGCCACCTAGACCGTTGAATTGCCGCGTCGCAACCCCGACAAACCTCCTTCTTCTCCGACGCAGTCGCCGGAGCACCTCGACGGCGAGGTTGGTAGGAGGCCCGCTCCCACTGTTAGATGCTCGATCCACTCCGATGGATCATCTCCCCTCACCTTCTTCTTGCCTCCCGTGAAGTCTGATCACAGATCACACCACGGAAAGGCCTTTGATGGCCCCTTCCGGCAGTCGTCCGTGGCAAAGCACCGTCGTCGGTGACCGTCGTTCTTTTTTTTCTGTTAAAACAATTAAAACATTTTATTTTGATTGAACTTCTGGAACTATGTTTTCTTTACACTTAGATCCTTTTCTTATTACAAATAGGTCCTTTTCTTACATATAGGTCCTCCATTCATTTTTCTAAAATCATTCGAATAAAGTTTTAACTGAAAATATTACATTCTTCCCCCTGAACATTTAAAATAATATTTTCCAGGCATTAAACTTTAGCAAAAGCCCTCAAGTTTTCTTTTAATGCATTTTATTCAAGAATTTTGCATAAGAGCTTGCGTTTTTTTGAAATCTTTTTGAAAGTTCATTTTTTTTTGTTAAATTGCATTTAAGTCCCTGTATTCTTCTGAAATCATCCAGAATGTCTATTTTTGCTGGTTAAATTGCATAGAAGCCCCTGCATTCTTCTGAAACTTTCCAAAATGCATATTTCTTTGGTTTATTTGCATTATAACACCTGGATTTTATAGAAAACTTCTCTGAAGCATGTTTTCTCTGGGTAAATTGCATTTTAACCCTCAGACTTTACTAAATTCTTTTGGATGCTTTATTCTACTGGGTAATTTACAGTTTAGCCCTTGTACTTCACTGATTTTACTCTGAATGCCTATTTTCAGGGGTAAAATGATTGTTTTGCCCCTAAAACTTTCTGGAACCTTTCTTAATCACTTTTTCTTGCATTTTTACCCTGAATTTCCACTGAATTGTTTTAAATGCATGTTCTAGTGGTGAAATTGCATTTTAACCCCTAGGAAGCTTCATTTGACTAGGAATGCACATTTTTGCACATTCGACCCCAGATTTCTTCATAATTCCATAGAATGTGTTTTCCTATGTATTTTTGTTGATTTGGGCTTCAGAATATCAGTTTTAATCAGAATTTAGGTTTTTTGCACAAAACCCCTTAGAATTTTCATTATTTGCACTCACACTTGCAGTTTGCACATTTTTTCACATCTTTCTTGCAAGTTTTCCTGCCTTTTCTTCCGTACATTGCGCACGCTTTCCTTGCTTGTTTCTAGCTTGGTTTTCTCCTCGTTTCTCGGATTTCTCCCAGTTTTCCGTGCCTTTGACTTGATTTGGTTTTCCATCGCCCGAGGGCGTACAATAAAAGGCTTCACAAAGCCAACACTGTCTCGGAATGAGGATTATTTTCTCCTTTTTGATTTTCTCGAATTTATCCCAATTTTCGCTGTTTTGCGAGACACTTTCTGAGAATTTCTTGATTTTCACGATTTTCCTCATCACCCAAGGGCGTACAGTAAAGCGACATTCTCAGTGCCTACATTTGACCCTCGGATTAACTTTTCCCCTTTATTTCACTTCTTTACTTTGATTTGGCATATTTTCGGTCATCTTCATACATGAATATATAGAATAAGCAAGCATACATCCATAGACCATTAACAATAGGGAAACCTTGAAAGACCGAGTTTTCTCGGGCGCATGGGGGTGCCTAACCCCTTCCCCATGCGTAACTAGAATCCTTACCCTTTCTCTGGCCCGCATTTATTTGTGCATTGTCCATTAGGCACGGAGCACACGCATACATTCTGCATCTTGTTTGCTTCCCAGTTTTTCTGATGTTTTTGGTTTTCCTCGTCTTTCCATTAAAAAACTAGGTAGCGACTCCTTTCCTTATCTTTTTATCTTCCCTTGGTGTTTCCGGGTCTAGTCTTTTCCTCCGGATTCACCATCTTCGTTGTGACCGTATCGGGTCTCGTTGTGTGCTTCCACGCACCCGGTAGTAGGAGAGCCGCGCAAGGGTTCCACCGCCATGGTCACAATGTGGATGGGTTTGACTAGTCGCTTACAGTGGTATATGGTCCCTGTGAATCCAACCTAAAACAAGACTTCATTGAGGAAATGTACAACCTCAGTAATCTGGTCAATAACAATTGGATTATTGATGGTGATTTTAATGTAACCAGATACTCTCATGAATACTCATCTAGGTCTGGAATCACTACTCATATGAGAAGTTTCAATAAATTTATTGAATATAACTTCTTGATGGACTTCTCCCCCAATAATTACTCTTTTACATGGTCTAATTTTCTATCACGTCCAACTATGGTCAAACTTGACCGATTCCTCATCTCTACAGACTGGTCGGTTAAATTTCCTCTTGCCTTTTGCTCTGAAAAGGCCAGGGTTGTTTCTAACCATATTCTCATAATTCTAGATACAATCCCACTTGACTGGGGTCCACCCCCATTCAGATTTTATAAATCCTGGTTTCATATCATAGGTTTTGAGCAACTCATACTGAATTGCTGGCAGAAATCCACTTATATCTGTTCCTTACCTTCTTCCATTGCTATTTTTGCATACAGACTAAAAAACCTGAAACAACACATTAACAATTGGATTGATCCAATCAAGGAGGAGAGGAAGAACAAATTATTATATATAGAATCCCAAATACAATACATTGACGGACTAGCTGAATCTTCTTTACTTAGTGATGAGATCTAGGAAGAAAAAAGACTCTAAGAATAGAACATATTTCCTTATTAAAGGAACATGAATCTTACTGAAAGTAAAAATCTAGAATACAATGGCTTAAAGAGGGGGATCTAAACACAGCTTTCTTTCACAACATGGTAAAATGTCATAGGAGGTTTAACACCATTGTTTCATTGAACATAAATGATATCCAGATCCATTCACCCAAAGCAATATGCAAAGAGATGGAAAAACACTTCACTTGGTAATTTAACAAGGAAAAAAGATTCAAGGTTTCTATTAACTGGGATAACTTAGTTCTTCATAAAATCTTACACCCTGAATCATTAGAGGAGCCTTTTACAATAGAGGAGATAAAAAGGAATGTGTTTAGCTTACCTGGAGACAAAGCCCTAGGGCCTGATAGCTTTCCATTAGCTTTCTTTCAACACTTCTGGGATCTTTTGAAATCAGAAATACTCAATATATTCTAGAATCTTTACTCCTGTAGTGACCCTGAATTTTTAGAACCAATTAATCAAACATTTATTGCTTTAATTCCCAAGAAGAATTGTTCTCAACACATCAAAGATTTTAGACCAATCAGTATAGTGAACAGTATATATAAGATTATCACTAAAACCTTGGCAACAAGGCTTAACCCAGTCCTGAATGAGGCAATTGATCAATCTCAATGTGCTTTCTTGGCTGGAAGATCGATAGGAGAATGTTTTCTTATTGCACAAGAAACTCTACACTACATGAAAACCTCAAACATTCCTGGATACATCCTAAAGCTGGACTTTGAAAAGGCCTTTGATAATATGAATTGGGATTTCTTGCTAGATTCCCTTAGTGGGCTAGGATTTGGGCCTAAATGGATCTCCTGGGTTAGAATGTATATTTGCATCGCAAAATTTTCTATACTGGTGAATAGCTCTCCCAAAGGATTCTTTGGAGCTACCAATGGGTTAAGTCAAGGAGATCCATTATCCCCTCTATTATTTACTGTTGCCACACATATTCTAAACAACATGTTGAAACTGGCATTGGCTAACAATCTAATCTCTGGCATACAATTCCCACATGGGGGCCCTACTGTGGTTAACATACAACATGCAGATGACACTTTATTGTTTTTTTCTAACAGTAAGGAGAACATGATAAACATCAAAAGGATTTTATGTTGTTTTCAATCCTATTCTGGATTAAAAATAAACTTCCATAAATCCTCAATCATAGGAATTGGTGTGAGCCAGCACTCGCTAATTAGCTCTTGCAATATCTTGGGATGTGGGGTTGTTGGTTTACCTCTTATGTATCTTGGATTACCATTACACTACAGAAAGGCTACTTATAGAGACTGGACCCTAGTTATAGAGAAAATTTCCAATAAATTATCTCTTTGGAAAGCAAAATACTTATCCTTAGGTGGTCACCTAACCTTGTTAAATTCTGTGCTCTCTGCCATTCCTACCTACTATTTATCAGTTCTCCATTTACCTGTTAAAGTAGAGAATGAAATTGATAAGATCAGAAGTAGGTTTCTGTGGAACTCATTTTCTTCTAATTATAAAGGTCTCCATTTAGTTAATTGAACGACCTTATGTCGATCAAAGAAACAAAAAGGTTAAGGGATTATTAACTTAAGAAATTTCAATTATGCCTTACTGCTTTGGCAATTACTTTCTTAGAATAATAATATGAAATGGAAAGAACTTCTTAAGGTGAGATATCTAAATAAAGTATGGCCTGGTGTTTTATTAAACTCCTCTGTAAACAATTGCTCTCCTCTTTGGCAAAATATGAAGGCTTGTTTCAATATTATTAATTACTTCACCACCTTCCAAGTTCACAGTGGTAATAATGTACTCTTTTGGGAAAATATGTGGTGGAATGGGAAAAAGTTAAAACTTAAGTTCCCTGAGATGTATTCTGTAGCAAGGTTTAAGAAAACATCAGTCAAACAAACTGTGGATTTATTTAGGACTGATTTCAATAAACTTTTCGATCATTCCAAAGTTTTCTTGAGTGATCATACATTAATCCAATCACAGGCAAATTCCTTAACTGCTTTACTGCATGACACTTCCCTATTGTCTGGTGGGGACAACCTTATATGGATGCTAGTTAAAGATAACACCTTTTCAGTTAATTCTTATTATAGAATCCTAAATGATGGAGGCATCCGATTCCCCCTTTATTGGAATATCTAGAAAAGTTGGGCACCTTTAAAATTCAAACTTTTCTCATGGACGGTCTTAAATAATAAAAATCTAATTAAGGAGAATTTATCTAAAAGAGGGTGGAATGGTTCAGAAACCTGTATATTATGTAAAATACATAGAGAAACCAATATCCACCTATTTATTTACTGTGCTTTTATCTGGCCTATATGAAACTTCTTCTTATCCTCTGTTATGTACCCTGGATATTTTGAAATTGCTGACTTATTTAATTTTACACCTACGCTTAAATTTAAACTTAATAAACATGGTTGGGTTGCTTTAGTTCAAATCATTCTCTTGATGATTTGGATGGAGTGAAACAACAGAACTTTTAGAGACCGTAGTAAGTCTCACATAGCAATTATTTTTGATATCATCTGTCTGATACATCATTAGATAAATAATTTTGCAACAAGCTTCGAGAAGGAAAAACTCTTACAATCCATCTCCTCTATGCACCATGCATAGATCATAGAGCAAGTTCCAAATAATTCTACTTCTTCCATAGGATCCTTTGAGGCTCTTCAGCCACAACCCTCCGAGTCTAGCCCTAATCTGCCAAGCTCTGTAGGAAAGGGAAATGAAGTTTAATTTAGCTTCTCATTTCTACGTTCTATAGTCTCTTTTTGTCATATTTGGGCGTGAGAACTTAGCCTATGTATGGTTTTCTGTAGATATTTTATTTTTACATCTATCTTGAATTATTGGTTCCAAAACTCTGTAATACTTTTGGACATTCTGATCCTTGATGGTGATTTATTTAGCTAAAGAAATATTAATAACATATTACCCTATTAAAAAATAATAATAATTACCGGATCCAACCGAAGCATGAAAATCAAAGGCCAAAATGTACACGTAAACACTCCGATTTTGGCGCCAAATATTATCAAATGCCTTCAAAAGTTCCCTTATAAATGCAGGAAGATTCTCACGTCCATACAAACCAATCCGTACTTATTCATTACCCACCCATCCAAGGTCCAAAGTCACATTATATAACCCTCCCCACTACCAGTCTTATTTCTCATCACCTGTGTTCTTTTCGGGCAAGCGAAGACCATAATATGGGCAGACAAAAGATTGAGATCAAGAAGATTGAGAATGAAGAAGCATTGCAGGTAGAACTCCCAATTCTTTTTTTATTATCGTCACTTGTGTCTAACTATATTACTAGTTGTTTGGACTATGATGATAATCGAATTAATTAAGCTACATACCAGGTGTGTTTCTCCAAGAGACGTGCCGGTTTGTTCAAGAAGGCAAGCGAACTCTCCACCCTCTGCGGTGCCGAGGTGGCCATTGTCGTCTTCTCCCCCGCTGGGAGGCCGTACTCTATCGGGCTCCCAGACATGGACACGGTTGTGAACCGGTTCTTGCTGTGCAATCCCGCACCAACCGGCGACAACGCAGTCGTTAGGCCCACCAGGCAGCGCAACGTGATAACGCGACAGCTGAACAAGCAAATGATGGAGCTCCGCTCGCTCTTGGAACAACAGCGTGGTCGGAGAATGCCGATGGAGATGATGGCGAGGAACTCGGCCCGGAGCATCGGTGTTGACTCCGGCCCGAATTTCGAGGGTCTAAGCCTAGACCGGCTCATGAGGCTCGAGGAGGAAATGTTGCAGCTGAGGTGTCGTGTCGCGGTGCGAGTCGACGAGCTCATGCATGGGGTCGATCAGTCGCCGCCACTGCCTCCACCGGCACGATTGGCACTATTGCCGGAGGCCGGTGTTCCAATGAACTACATGAATCAAGTCGGGTTCGTGGACCCTCCGACCCAGTTTCATGAACCAGATGTGGGTTTTCTTGGTGCCAGTAGTGGCATGGGTGGTGGTGCTGGTGTTGCTGGACCAAGTGATGCTGCTTTCGGGTACTCGGATCCTTTCCCGAACATGCTCGTTGAGGGTAATGCAGCAGCTCATGGTGTACTCCGGGATGGTTTCCCTGATGGATTCTATTGATTACTTTTCGCTTTAACTTCAGAATTCAAATCGATTCAAATTCTGGAAGTTATTTGTTAATAAAAGTGAAATTAGTATTGAAGTACATGAATAGATTTGTTGTCACTAGATTGTTATCTAGGCGAATGTCTCCGTAAAACAATATATTTATTCTATATTCTACATGCATGACATATTATATTTTGCTATTGTAGTGATATTTTTTTTTAATAATTAAGTGATCTTTTGTTAAAAAAGTAGCAGCATTTGTATGAATACTTCATTGTTGGGATGCATAGTTAAATGAGTGAGGGTTTTAGAAAGGCCAGTGTTGTAAAATAGCGTTATTTAGATTGTCTACTCGTTGATCTCTAATGTTCAGCTATATATGCTTAAAATTCCTACGGCAGACTTGTAGATCGATGCTTGTGGAGATGCATGTACTTTTTTATTACATGACAGGTGAATAGTCGGCCTGGTAACAGCTGCAGCCTTGCCAGCATCGAACGCGTGTGTTTCTAGTTTTTTTTTTGGAAACGGTTTATAGAATTTTCATTTCAAAGGCTAAAGGCGTCAAATAAAAGTATTGTCATGACATAATTATACAGTACCTCGGACCTAAAGTTCCACTGAAAATGGATCAAAATTAACATCCAATCAAATAAGCACCAATAAAAGATACAATTAGAGAAAGTTTCTTAAAAACACAACACTGTTTCAAGCCTCAAAGTCCTCCAAATTATTCTGCAAATTCCCTGAATCCAATCTAAAGGTTTCTTCAAAAATGCTTCTTGAGGATGAGGGGATAGTGGAAGGGATAGATTGCTCCACCATTTGTGAAGCCATATCAGAAGTATATTGAAGCATTTCATCCATTTCAAAGCCTGAAACAAGCGTTTCTACCTAAAAATACATTAGTGAAATAATATCATGGATGACAAGAGTATATGATCTGACAGTATTACGAGAAATCCTATTATTCCTTTCTTTCCAAATCAACCAGAGAATGATTTGAAGTAAAAAAGTCCAACCAAAAAATGATAATTCAAATTTTAGATGAAGAGAAGATAGAAATAAATCCGCAACTCGAACAAAACCTGGGTATAAATCAGAGGCCAGGAAAAATCTCCAAATACCCCTGATAAAAATGCAATTTAAAAACAAATGGTTATTGCTTTCAATGTGTGCAGAACAAAAAATGCAAAGAGAGGGACCTAACCAGCCTCTCTTAATCAAATTTTCCTTTGTTAAATTTTTATTTCTAATAACTAACCAAGAGAAAAGCTTGATTTTCAGTGGAGTATTGCTTTTCCAAAGACAACTATAAAAGGGATTGCGAAGACCACCATCATTTAATAAACAGTAAGCCGCCTTCACCGAAAACATTTTATCCTTGGAAGGTAATCAATTCAAGTCATCCTCTCTGGCACCTAGATTCAAAGATTGCAAAATGTTACCAAAGAATTCTAACTGAGATTGAAGTAAAGTAGAATCACACAGATAGCAATAGGCCAAATCAAATAGTTTATTAAAGTCAAATCTAAACATGTCCAGAGTTGCTCTAAGAGAGGCCTTCTTAAATCTGACTACACTATATAATCCAGGCAAGATATTTTTCAAAGGGATATCACTCCACCATTTTTGATCTCAGAATATTGTGTTATTGCCATTACCAACATTGAAAGTAGTGAAACAGTTAAGGAAATTATAACAATGTTTGATACTGCGCCACAGAGGGGAACAGTTGAAAGCAGAAGAGTTCAGAATTGCTCCAGGTCCACTCTTGTGGAGATATCTGACCTTTAAAAGCATTTTCCAAATAGGACAGTGGTAGCTAGAAAGAAAATGCCAAAGCAGCTTAGTTTTCAAGACTGCACTAAAATTCCTTAAATTAATAATTCCCCAACCATTTTGCTGTTTTGATCTACATAGATTAGACCACTTAATTAAGTGTAGCCCTTTTCGATTTGGGGACAAAGAATTCCATAAAAATTTGCTTCTAAGAGAATCAATTACCTTCTCAATCTTTAGAGGCATATGTAAGACCGACATATAATATATTGGAATAGTTGATAAAACAGCATTAACTAAGACCAACCTGCCCCCTAAAGACAAGTGCCTGGCCTTCCATAAAGAAAGTTTCTTAGAAATCTTTTCTATCACAGGTGTCCACATGCTAACAGTGGCTCTTTTATAATGCAGAGGCAGTCCTAGATACAAAAGGGGAAGGTCAGCCTTACCACATCCCAAAATATTACAAGAAGATAAAATTGAATCCTGAGATACTCCCACACCAGTAAGGGAAGATTTATGAAAATTGATTTTTAAACCAGAACAAGTCTGAAAACAACATAGGATTCTTTTAATATTAATCATATTGTCAATACTGTCCGGCAAAAATAACAGGATATCATCTGCATATTGCAGATTGACCAGAGATGGTCCTTCATGTGGGAATTTAATCCCAGAAATTAGATTGTTTCTCTTGGCTGCTTGCAGCATACAATTTAACACATTTGTAGCTATAATAAATAATAAAGGAGATAAGGAATCACCCTGTCTTAGACCATTGGTTGCCCCAAAGTACCATTTATGTGAACCATTAATTAAAACAGAGAATTTAGTAGTAGATGTACACATACGGATCCAAGAGATCCACTTATCCCCAAAACCCATTCCAGAAAGTGCATCTAACAAAAAGTTCCAATTAATGTTATCAAAAACCTTTTCAAAGTCTAATTTTAGAATGAAGCCATTAATATTTGAAGATCTCATAAAGTGTAGGGTTTCTTGTGCCACAAGGAAACAATCTCCAATAGATCTCCCAGCCAAAAAGACACTCTGTGAAGTATCAATGGCTAAATTCAGCACTGGTGAAAGCCTAGAAGCCAGAGTTTTAGTTATAATCTTGTAAAGACTATTAACTAAACTAATAGGTCTAAAATCTTGAATCCTTATGGCACCCTGTTTTTTAGGAATGAGTGCAATGAAGGTCTGATTAATTGCAGAAAGAAACTCAGGATCATTGGAAGAATGAAAGGACTGGAATATGTTAACTATTTCCTTTTTCAGCATATCCCAGTAGTGATGAAAGAAGATCAAAGGGAAGCCATCAAGACCTGGAGACTTGTCCCCAGTTAATTTGAAGACATTAAATCTAATCTCTTCTTCCTCAAAAGGGATCTCAAGCTGTTCAGGGAAAGAAATTTTGACTGGGATAAGGATATCCCAGCTAAAGGAGATATGAAGACTGTTATCCTTGTTAAATAACTTAGTAAAGTGTTTCTCAATTTCTCTACAGATCTCCATTTGAGATAGGATTATTGCATTATTAATGAGAAGGGAGGAAATATTATTAGCCTTTCTGCATTTTACCATATTGTGAAAGAATGAGGTATTGAGATCCCCTTCCTTCAACCATTGAATCCTTGATTTTTGTCTCCAATAAACCTCCTGTTCTTTAAGTAAGTCAAGGTGTTCTAATCTCAGGGCCTTTTTTTTCACCCAGTTGATGTTGTCAGAATGTTCAGCCTGAACATCCAAGTCCTGAATTTGGGATTCTATAAGCTTGAGTCTTTTGCTTCTCTTTGCCTTAATAGGTGCTATCCACTTCTTAAGCAGGAATTTTAGATTTTTCAATTTGAAGCTAAACTCAGACACAAGAGAGGATTGAGAAAGAGGATAGCCATTCTGTCCCCAATAATCCTTAGTTAATTGTTCAAAACCTTCTAAACAAAATCAGGATTTATAAAGTCTAAAAGGGAGGACCCCAATCAGGGCCCACTGTATTTACTATGATTGGAATATGATCGGAGACTATTCTAGCTTTACCAGAACAGAAAGCATCAGGGAATTTCCCTGACCAGTCTGGGGAGACAAGGAAACGATCAAGCTTTACTAATATGAGATGGTCATGGAAATTTGACCAAGTAAAGGAGAAATTATTTGGTGAGAAGTCAATCAGAGAATTCTGTTCAATGAAAGCATTGAATCTTTTCATATGAATAGTTCTATTTATGTTAAGGGAATGCTCACAGGGAAATCTGATAACATTAAAGTCTCCCCCCAGAATCCAATGATTATTAACAAGGCTGCTAATGTAATGTAATTCTTCAAAGAATAGAGATTTCAGGTTATGGTCACAGGGACCATATACCCCTGTGAGCCACCAATCGAAATCATCTCCCTGATTTTTAAAATTTAGAGAGAGACAGAAATTGGTAGTAATGCAGCTAATTTCCCTTAATACCCTGTCATCCCAGCCAATGAGGATACCACCAGATGCTCCTATGGAGGGTACCAGAGACCAGGAATTAATTTTTTTACCTCCCAAAAGCCTAAGAGATCCATCAGTAAACGCTTCCTTTTTGGTTTCACTAACGATAATAACATCACACTTATTGGAAAGAATAAATTCTTTTAGCTCTCTCATCTTATGACAGGATCCAAGACCTCTAATATTCCAAGCAACTATAATCATTAAAAAATTATGGAAGAACAAGAGGACCCTGCCCTCTCAGAGGAAGCATTTGGATCTTCCAAATTTATATATTCCTTACCCTGATCCTGCCTAATTTGATTAAAAAAAGAAATTGTCTCATTTTTTGATGTCATTAAAATTCCAATATTCTCGCAAAAAGATTGGAAATGATCATAAGAATCCCAAAGTAACGGATCAACTTGGTTAACCTCAGAGTTAACCAAGTTATCCTTGTTGAAAAAAGGAAAATCATGATCACAATTGGAAGCAGAGCTATAATTGAGACAATTATTATTTTCAACTAATAATTGATGAACATTACCTGGTGCATACACAGGAGTAGGAGGCTGCGAAGATGGTTTCTCAGAGGTAGAGATGTCCAAATCATCTTGCTCCAAACAGTCATAAATCGCCATTACTTTTTTGAATTTTGTCAGAGAAAGATTTCTGACTCTAATCTCAGCTTCCACTCAATTAGGAGCAACATTGGGCTTTAATGGTTTTGGTTTCAGAGAGGAAGAGAGAGGGGTATTAATTAATGGGGAAGGAGTCAAGTTTGCTGTCCCAGAAGCAGGGAGTGGGTAATATACCAGCTGTATTATGTATAGAAGATAGAGGGGGTGCACTAAAGGTGGATCTTGTCCAGACGTTCTTCCCAGATTTAGGATTCTTCACACTATTGTTACCTCTCCAACCTTTGCTACTTTTAAAAGGCTTCTTCATAGGATGCAAGTTTCTGGTTGAAGAAGTATGAGTTGTTTGCTTAGGCCTTGCAAAAGAAGTATTCTGGGTGGGGGGGGGAGAAGAACAAACGTCTCAACTATGTCTAAATTTTATGGGGTAGACAGTTTTCCCATAAGCAAAGAACCTAGAGTCAGGGATGTCCTTTCCGGGGAGTATTTTGATCCTAACCCTAGCAAAACCTAAGAATTTCACCCTATCAATAGAGAGGTCAACCTCAAGAAGTTCTGCAAAGTCTGAAAGCATTCTGTGAAAGACCTCTATACACCATATGGTGCGGGATCCCTTCCAACCGGATCTAGATCCCCTCCTCCTTCAAGGTGAGGATCACATTAGAACTGAGCGTCCAATGAATGAAGGAAGCTGAGAGTGACTGGAGGGAGGATCCGAAGCGACTGAAGATTTCATTTTTAAGCTTTGTAGATGAAAATTTCAGTAAGAACTTCCTAGGAGAAAAATCACTAATCTCTACCTTAACTTGAGTAGACCAGTTATTTAAGATGTGCTGAGAATGGGTATCCCTAGTTAAATGGGAAGAATGATCAGTGACAATAGCACAGTATGAGAAATGTAGTGTAAGGTCACAGGTAGCATCTGAAGGTGGTATTACAATAGGGTTTTGAGGAGATAATCTAGCCATAGGGGGGAAAGGAAGAATGTGTTCCTGAAAAAAACTACAAATCGCCACTGAATGAGTAAGGGACTTACATTTATAACAGGAACCAGCGAATTTACATTTATTTTTATTATGACCGCGCAGACCACATTTAAAACAACGACCATTAGTGCGACAGAAGCCTACCAGATGAGAGGAGGCTTTCCTCTTCTTCTCCACCAACGTCCACTCTGGGAAATCAGAAGTAACATAGTGGTCTGAAGCAACGAAGCTTCTCTCTGTTCTCTCAGGAAGAGAAGGAAAAAGTAAGGCGACAAAACGCGAGCCGCGACAATAATTTCCAATCGAAGAAAAAGCTTCGTTAGGGTAAATCTTTGCCGCAGAGATTTTTGACACCCGAAACGACGTGGTATTAAAAACTTCGTGGAAATGGGAGAAATTCACGCTCGCAGACGGCAAGGCCTCATCAGCATTAATGCCAGAAAAGACAGAAGGAGAGAATGTGGCATGACAGACACGTCGTCTGTCACGTAGGGAAAAGAGGGCCCCACCAAATCAGCAGGAGTAGGGACATTAGAGTTACAATCCAAATTAAAGCAGGTATTACCATTAATCCCAGGTTTATCAAACTGATTTAACTTAATGACCTCAATTAAATTAGGGGGAAGATACCGAGAATAACCCCACACAGAACTCGAAACTGCAGGACGGACTGACAAGTCAGAGGAGCCTGACTTTTCAGTCTCGTTCAGACAGAATCGAAGAGACTCGCCCCGACGACCCACCGACGAGAAAAT
>JAMKQA010040083.1:0-15710 GCA_024699735.1 Posidonia australis | reverse complement strand
TCAGAGGAGAAATCAGAGGAGAGAACTGGAGACCATGGGAGTGAACTTGAGAGATCCTTGGAAACCCTGGAGAAGCCCAACCAATTCTCAGAGCTTGAGACCACCTCCACCAGTGTTTTCCTGCAACCTAGGACCCTAGCCAACACTGCCGGAGCATCAGCCTAGAGCACCGTTGTCGAGCCTTGCCTGAGGACATTTCGACCGTTCTCAGGTATTTCTTTCCCTTTTTGCTTTGATTCAGCATCCCACTAGGTCCGTAGAGTCCTCCACTAGCCTTCTGGTTGTGTTTTGCTGGAGACAAACCCTCCTACGCGGCGTCGCCTCCTCCTCTGGTGGGTTCACCACCACCAGCAAGGCCATAGGCCTTTTGAGATAGGTAAGGCCTCTAAGGCCTTTCCTCTCTCTTCCTCCTCTTCCTCTTTGAGCCTCGTCGCTCAAGAGAGACTTCCTTGGCCTCCCGTGGCCAGGGAAAGCACCGCCGGTGCCCATGTGATCTCCGACTACCGTTGACGATCCACTGAACGGGGAGGGGCCTCCGACCGTTCCCAGCTCGAACCGTCATCTCCGCAAGCACCCTCGTGGCTCGTCAAAGACTCTCCGGACCTCGCTCGACTGCCCCTGCCTCTACAGCATCGCCTCGAGCTCACCCGCACCCATCGTCGGCGTTCGGGACAGGTGGAGCTATTCAACGAGTCATGATCAGACCCAACGCTCCTGGAAGTCTCCCTGTGGTCCCCCGATGCCCCTCCGGTCCTCGCCGCACTGTCCTAGCAACTACTCCACCTCGCCATCGTCGTCCTTAGCTTTGACTGACTCCTTCAGCGATGCCCGAGACGGGGAGAGCACCCTAGGCCCTACCAGACTCGCCCAATGCGTTGGAGAGCTCCGTAGTGTCTCCCTCCAACTTCCCCGACCATCACCAGAACCCTCCAGTCACTAAGCCATCATCAAAGGTCTGTCGGAGTGGGAGCGCTGGCAATCAGCCGATGATCTTCGAAACAATTGGATTTAAGGATATATTTTTAGTTTTCGTTAATTGCACGTTAGTCCAGGTTATCATTACATTTAGGTCCTTGGAATTTCATTTTAGGTCCTCAGCTCTTGCATCTAGGTCCTTTTTTCTTACATCCAAGTCCTTTCTTGCGTCTAGGTCCTTTTTTATTGCTTTTAGGTCTTTTTTCCATTTCATTTAGGTCCAGCATTTTTGTATTCAAGCCCTTATAAATTTAAATGACTTTTGTTTCTGTAAATATTGCATCATGTCCCTTAAGCTTTCTTATTTTCATTTTTCATTCTGTAAGAATTTGTTTTATTATAGTTGAGTCCCTAAAAGCATGTTTCTTTTATAATTAAGTCCTGGAATTTTGCATTTTGCCTCTAGAGTTCTTTGAAAAGAATTTTCTTTGTACAATTTGCATTCATAACCTTAAAGTCATCCATAATTACACTGATCATGTAAAAAACTTAATTTTTATCACATTTTGGTCCTGAAATCTTGCATGTTAGCCCCTGAACTCAATCCATAGTGTTTTCTGGACAGGAATATTTATACCCAGGCCCCTTAATCTTTTCTTAAATCATTAATGATGGTTTTAATTGTATTTTAAATCACATTTTAGTATGTTTCCCATTTATTGATCACATGTGCTTGTAAATCATCACTTGAATAGAGTTTTCATCAAAAACAATCATGTTTGCAATATAAATGAATATCTGATTTCACATTTTAGTCAGATTTGCACTTTATGTGTGAATTTTGCACAATAGACCCTAAACTTTCAAGAAATTACCAATAGCAAAATTTTTACACATGTCACACCATAGAGCCACATTTTCTTTAAATCCTACATCCTAGCATTAAGATAAGACTTTTTGAGCACATTTTAACCATGATCTTCCCCTTTTTGTGAATTTTGCACATTAGATTCTGAGTTTTCAGGAAATTATCTAGGTGCAATTCTAACACATCTCAGTGCTACATTTTCCATTGATCCATCATTTGCGCACTAAGATAGAAGTCTCTGAATGTATTCTAATCCAGGTTTTCACCCTTTTTTGTGAATATTGCGTTTTGGTCCTTATACTTGTCCCTTATTGTGTTTACATTGTTTTATTATTTTTAAGATCTTTTCCTTTGCATGTTTTCTTTTTCCTGACATTTTGCATATATTTTTGCATATCTTAGACCATGGATCATCTCCATGCATGTATTTATCACATCTGACCACCGAAATGACCAAATTACCCCTGTGTCATCAATTCATTCACATGCATGTTAGTTATTGCACCAAGTCATGCATAATATTTGTCCAAATCATTCCTTAGTATCCTTTACCCATTTTGGAACATTTTCATGCATTCTACATAGTTTTTGCTGCATTTGCACATCAATCCATCCTTTTTGAATAAGTCTGCATTTCATGTGTTTTTCCATAGATTTTTCTCCTACCTGTTTTTGGATTCCTTCGTTTAATATTTGATTTGACTACGTTTATTTCATATTTTCGAATTTTTTCGATTTGATTTGGATTTCATCGCCCAAGGGCGTACATTAACTTACCGAAAGGCCCACATTGGCCCTATCATGGATTATTTTCCCTTTTTGATTTTCACGACATTTTCTATAATTCTGATGACTTGGGTTGGCCCCACTATTGATCTTTTTGATGACAGTATGGTTTTCCCAAACATTCTGTCCAAAAATACCGTCATTTTTATGTGATTTTCTTTACGTGTCATAATTTACTTATTTTACGTAGACTTCTTCGCAATTTTTCCATCTTGATTTCTGTGATGTTTGCCACGATTCTAATGATTTGGGTATATTGCATTATTGATTTTCTTGATGTCGGTGTGGTTTTCCAGAACATTCTTTCCATAAACACTGTCATTTATGTGAATTTCTTTACATGTCACAATTTACCTATTTTACGTGGACTTTTTTGCAGTTTTTCGTCTTGATTTCCGTGATGTTTTCTGTGATTCTGATAATTTGAGTTGGTTGTATTTTTGATTCTCTTGAGGTCTGTATAATTTTCCTAGCCTTTCTCGCCAGAAACCTAGTCATTACATGTGATTATCTTTGTCGTGTCGTATTTCGTGATTTCATCATTTCGTGTGGATTTCTTCGCAGTTTTCGCATACCATCTTGCACATCTATCTAGTCTTGTTTGGGAATTCATATTAGCATGATTAAAGCACAATCTTGGCATAGCAAACATTCATTCAATCTCTAGCAAGCGAATCAGACCAAAGAGATCGAGTTTCTCAAGCGTACAGGGGTGCCTAACACCTTCCCCGTGTGTAACAGGAATCCTTACCCATCCTTTGGTTAGTAGACATTTGGCCTTCACATTTGCATCCCATGCATTCACTTTTTGTGGTTTGTTTGTGGTTTTCCTTGTCTTTCCCTTAAATGACTAGGTGGTGACTCCTTTAAGTTCTGTTTTTTTAATCCTATCTTGCGCCTTCGCCATCTTGGCATGGCTGTGGCCTCCTCCCTCTAGTGCGACCTCACGCCGGATCCTCGGGTCGGGCATGGTCACAAAAACTAGCGACTCTACTGGAGAATAGTAGATTCTGCCTTTCAGGTTAGTCTTTTTGCTTGCTATCTAGGGCTTTGGCTTCACAAACTTGTTTGTTTGCTTTGTTGGTGAGTGTTTGCTTACTTAGTGTGTCTTTCGTAGTTTCTTTCACACATTTGCTCTGTCACTACACACTCACGCTATATATCTTGCCTTTTGTTGTGATGGATGTTTTCTTTTCACGATCATGATGCCACGACACTTGCACATGCCATGATCATGCCTTTTGCTTGTTGTTTGCTTGCTTGTTTGTCTTATTTGTGTGTTTCTTTCATTTTTGCACTTGACATGCCTAGGAGAGTAGAGACATGTTTGTTTCCCCTTTGTAGTTTAAAATAAAACACACAAACTCAGAGAAACAATTAATAAGGCAAAATTAGAGACCAATTTGAACTCTTACTCCTCTAGTTAATAAAATGAAAGGGAAAGATACAAAAGCATACGTGCATGATTTATTCATATAGGTGCATGCATTCTTATCCCCTGAGTCCACCTACAATTTGCGAAGGACAATTTTGGTAGCCCGTTCTATGGCTTTGGCGTAGGACATGTTGCTAGTTTGTCCCCCCTGTCCGGGGTCATGTCGGTGCTAGTAGAGAGTATAGCTCCATGCTACTGCAGGAGATGAGGCCACCAACGCACCACCCGTTCACCACCTGTGCCTTAGCTAGGATTTAGAGCGGAGACCTTACTTTCTTGCCTTGAATTAGAGACCCGCATACCCCTGAGTGAGTCCAGAGTAGACAACTTACTAGGACACACATAGATAGTGAGAGAGCGCATAATAGTTACATCCATATGCATGCGCATTCATGCCACCCTAATAACATTGCATCTGTGTCTTGTTCTACTCACATCTGGTTTCGCTGATGCATGGTTTTTTCTTTATAGGTTAGCGAGCGAGTTCCTCTACCAGAGCTCGAGCATCCCTGTTTTCAGTTTTCCCTTTGGTGACAGATCTCACCCATCCTTTCCTGAGTTACTTGTTGCTATCGACGATAGCTCGTCCTTGGACTCGTCCTTTGCCTTATCGCCGCAGTCCAATTCTCACTCACGCCCATTCCACCATGGCCCAGCGTCTTGGAGAGCCTTTGATTTCTGTCGCTCTCGAGGTGACTACCTCCGCAGTCCCTCCTTTGACACTAATTTCTTCTGCCTCTGTCACTCCTCCCGACAGTCGTTTCCTGATGGTTGGGAATTTCTTGGGTACCGAAAACTGGCAGGTTCACTCCACCGTGGAGCCGATCATCGAGACCATCACTGTGACGACCACGCACATTCTAGAGACCCAGCCTTTGTCTTATCCTTTGGCTGGACCTGCTAACTTTTAGCACCCAGCCACCTACGGTGACATCTCTGATAAAATCTCTCTCTACTAGATAGTCTAAAGTCCAACCTCCACTTGGATCCTCTACGCCTTTTACTATGGTCTCTGGTACTGCTACCGATGGGTCTCGTGTCCTCCACGACCAACAGCTTCTTGAGCTCGCTCAAAAGCTTCAGGTCATGGGTTTCTATATCCTTTCAGCTTCTGTTGCTCCTCCGGTAGTTCCAGAGGTCCCTTTGTTGCCGTCACTTGCATATCATGCTGCACCCACTACACCACCTCCCCAGCCATCTCCCCAGCTTCTTTCGACTTCGGTGGCGGTGGGACCGACTCCGCCTGTTGCTTCCTTACTAGTCACAACACAGCATCTCTCCTACGCACCTGGTGGCCAGCCGTTAGGTTCGGCAGGGGCATAGCACCCTCACGTCTCATTCCCCAGATCCATCTCGGGACAGCAGTTGTACCCCACTTAGCACATCATGCATCTCCCCTCCCTTCTTGCATCAAAACCAAGTCTCTGCATACACCCCACAACACTTTGTACCAACATGCAGGTACGCCAACCATCGTACACTGACACCAGCAGATTTGACGGTGGATTTGGAGGAGCACCTTGGTGCGACCCATGTGGCGTACACAAGACCAGCCCCTACTACATCACCCTCATTAGCCGCTCCAAATGCCCTCCATGCCAGGGTGGGCGATCTTGAGAAAGCACTTTGACAAGTGTAGGGAGGAGACTGCCAGTCTTACTAGTTCCGAGACCTCTACTATTTCCCAAAGGCTACTCTCCCACCAAACTTCCAAATCCTAGATTTTGAGAAATACAATGGTAAAGGCTGCCCTATCTCACATCTAAGGGCGTACTTCGGAGATCTTGTACAGCTTTAGGCTTACGAGAGGTTATTGATCCGTCTTTTCCAAAAGAGTCTGTCCGGTCCTGCACTGAAATGGTTCACCTCTTTAGATATGGCCCGGATAAAGACTTGGAATGACCTCAGCCAGGCGTACTAGAACAGTACTCCTTCAATTTTGACTTTGTCCCTAAGCGTGAGGACCTCGCCGCCACCAAGCAGAAGCCCCATGAATCATTTGGAGAGTATGTTGGGCGCTGGCGTGCTCTAGCTTCACAAGTTTGAGATAAACCCTCTGATGAGGAATCCATTGAGATGGTTATCCATGGAGCGTAGCCAACCACCAGGGCCCTGCTTAGCATACAACCTATCACCACTTTTGCATCACTGATCCGCACTGGCGCTCGTGTAGAAAGTTTGCTACGTAGTGACAGCTTCCCCGCGCTCACTGCATTTGCCAAACAAGCCACGTCCCCTGCTTCTGTCCTAGGAACAAGTGGTAGCAGTACTAACAATGGCGCGAACGGTAACGCCAATAAGAGGAGGGATCCCCCATGAGCACCATTGCATATGTCGGATCTCCTACAGCACCTGTTGACACAGGACACTTATCTCAACAGCAATTTGTTTATGCACCCACACGTAGAGCACCATGCACCTCTCACATCACCACTGTCGTCAAGCCAGTGTATCTCATCGCACCGACAAGGCCAGGACCGTACCAAGGTTAGGCACGACCGCGCCACCCAAAGCGCCGCTTCACGCCTCTAGTTGAGCCCTTGAGTGTCGTCCTCCCAAAGGTACAGTCGCTCTTGAAGTTTTCTGTGGTCTTCCCACCGCTGCATCCAATACCGGGGTGGTACAACGCAGACCTATTTTGCAACTTCCATCGCGCCGTGAGGCATGCGACAGATAGTTGCTTTGTGCTCCGGCATGCTATTCAAGACTTGATTGACCATAAGGTCATTGTGATTCACACCTAGCAAGTAGAGTCAGCACTAGCACGAACACAAGCATCTGCATCTGTCCTTGATCCCCTTAGCATTGTTAACTAGCCTTTCCTCGAGCACGACCGTCCAAATGCGCTAAGGACCTCTGGAATCCATGTTCTCTTTCTTACTCGGTCCAATGTTTCCACGCTGGACCCTTCAGATTTGATACATGATTTACCTACTCCATTCCGACAGTCTTTGTATCACTCTTTTCTCGAAGGTTCAAACACCGCGGTGAACATGATCCAACTCACAGCCAAGCCAGAATATCCAACAATCTCGTTGGCACACCCACCATCACCTGGTGCTCCAACAATCTTGCTAACACACTCACCCTTACCAACCACATTAGTGACCCTACTAGAACAATCCCCTCCATCTATAGCACCTGTCACCCCGCTAGTTCATCCCACCACGTAGTCTCCCCATCCTGTATCCCTACCAGTTTTACCAGATACATTACCCCTTGTTCGGCCAAAGTTAGTCACTAGGGCACCCGTGGTTGTTAATTTGACCCAAAATACCCATCGCATGCCCTATGACTATGTCCTAGAGATGTGTGTCGAGGTCATGCGTTCGGGGCGGGTATATAGCGCCCCATCTCCTGAGCCTAAGCAAACCTGGCCTACTGTAGCTCCACCACAGCTACAAAGCCAGCCAATGAAGCCCACCATTGAGGAAGCCTTAACAAAGTCCTCTTCCACGGTACCCAAGCCTGTAGCCAACATCACTACTCAACTTAAAACGGTCAAGGCTGATATTTCCATTTGGGACTTGATCCACACTTCGGCCGAGCACCGAGAGGTCTTCCTCCAGGTTTTCCACGCCGCCTATGTAGCCCCCACCATAGAATTTGCTACCCTAGAAACCATGGTAAGTATGATTGCCACACCCGAGGTCATCTCCTTCACTTCCCAAGAATTACCTCTAGCGGGGATCAATCACAACTAGCCATTGTTTGTAACGGTACAGTTAAAGAACTTTCGTATTCCCCTCACCCTGGTCGATAACGACACAGGCGTAAACGTCTGCCCTTTGCGTACAACATGCAAGCTCGGATTCAAAGGCGTGGATATTGTGATGGTAATAAAGGGAATGACGTCGTTCAACAACACATACCACGATGTGTTGGGCTTGCTGGTAATCCCCCTCGTCATTGGCCCAACTGAGTTTGACATGGAATTCTACGTCGTGGATCTTGAACCTTCGTTTAATCTCCTGCTTGGGCACCCTTGTCTCCAGAAGCATCAGGTCATCCCGTCGACTCGCCATCTCATGATTAAGTTCAGCTGGGGCGATAACATTGTTACCGTCATGGCTGAAAACTTTGAGTAGGAGAAGATCGACGCTGTGTCAACCCTATCCCACCAGACTGTCTGCTTTGACTCCAAGCCTTCAGATCTTCTTATTCAGGTTAATTGATTTGAACTAGTTAATTTCATTCCCGAATTTGAACATGGCAGCTACCCACCTGTCTGTAGCGACCCCTCCAAGATGGTCGAGAATTTATGCCTCCACTGGGGATATGAGAATGGGACACCTCTCGGGAAGTACGGTCAAGGGATCGATAAGCCTGTTGCCGCTGAGGAGCGAAGAGATCAAGAAGGACTTGGTTATGAACAGCTGTAAGAAGGAAAATGTTCCCGACATTATCAGGGATCAAAGCCGAACCACTCTCCTACTTGTACTAACTTTGTTAGTGTAGGCATTCTCAGTCCAAGGCAGAGTCCAAACTCGGCGGTGCTACAACGAGACATTCCATCAAGCACAATTGAATGTGTAAGCATCGAGGATTACTTTTCTGAAGAAGATGCCACCGCAGCTTCAATTCCAGCCACCGCAGTTTTAGTTCCAGCCATACTAGTTTCCATTCCAACCACTATAGTTCTTGCCTCAGGCACGATGCCAGATATGACAATTCCAGTTTCAGCCATAACCACAACTCCAGTCACTTTATCAACAGTAGTAGACCCAGCTTCTGCATCAATCCCCACCACGACCTCAGTCACAACAGTGATCCCAAAGGTAGGCTATGAAGCCTCCATCAGACATCATGTGGAAGATGCTCTTTCCCAGCACACTTCAACTCAAGTAATGCCTGCCCAGATCCGATTGTTGGCGTGGAGCACCGACCCCTGCACATTACCATTTTCATACACTAGTGATGGTCTAGAGGTTGAGTATTATGTGGATCTCACATTCGATGAGGATGAGGAAGGACGGACGAGGTGCTCCAAAGCATGGAAGTTCTGTTTCAAGAGCAGCTTGTCGTCTTGGCAGAAGATACCATAGAGGAAGTGAGGCACCGGAAAGGCAAAGTAATGATGGTTGAAGCAGCCTCTCCCTCGCCACAACAAACTCAGGATCATTCCACTATCACGGTTCTGAAGGAAGAAGAAGAGATAGTTTACTCTAGACCAGACGAGTTAATCACTTAGCAGTCGGGAGGCGGGTCTAGATGGTACCAACAGCTTAAGCCCCACCTTACGCAAGGTGGGGGTAAAAAAAAAGACCCTGAGCAACATTAGCGGTGTCACTCTAATCAATCAGCAACCGGACAGCCGCCAATCAACAATACCCCCTGTAAATAGCAAAGGAAATCCCAAAAATTAGAAAATCCAGAAAACCCAAAAAAAATAGAAAAACCAAAAAAAATTAGCAATAAATGAAGAAGCAGCATCAAAGAGTCAAGAAGCATTTGACTTGAGAGAGGATACAGAACAGGGTGACACAGAGATTGCTTGCCGCCAGTACAAGAATACGAGAGTCAGTGTAACTCTCCTTCGACGCCAAAAGGGCCAAGCATCAAAGTAGATTGCACTTTTGATACAGTGGATCCTACCTTTCAGAAGGAGATGTTGTCCAAGCTTGTGGCCTATGAAGAGGAGGATGCCAATGGTACACATGAGGATGACGACACACTAGTAGAATTTCAGCACCATGATAATGACCCAAAAGGCCCAACTCTCCATGTGGAGGAGGAGACCGAGTTGGTAAGCATTGGGACTACTGATGATGTCAAATAATTACGCATCGGTGCTAAGCTCACCTCGCAGTTGAGGGCAAAATTCATTGCTTTCCTTATGGAATACGTAGATGTCTTCGCCTGGACTTATAGCGACATGGTCGGTCTGGATATAGAGGTAGCAGTACACAATCCCCCATTGAAGCCAAATGTCAAGTCCATCAAGCAAAAGCTCAAAAGATGGCAACTCCAGTGGCTGCTCAAACTTAAGGAGGAAATCATGAAGCAACATAAGGTGGACTTCCTTAATGTCATCCTGTACCCAGAATGGCTTGCAAACGTCGTCCCAGTCCCAAAGAAGGATGGGCAGGTTTGCATGTGCATTGATTATAGAGATCTCAACCAGGCGAGTCCTAAGGACGACTTCCCGCTACCTCACATTGATATCCTTGTAAACAACCCAGCTGGCCATAAAATGCTCTCATTTATGGATAAATTTTTAGGCTATAATCAGATCAGGATGGTAGAAGAAGATATAGAGAAGACATCGTTCATCACCCCGTGGGGAGTCTTCTGCTACAAGGTGATGCCATTTGGGCTCAAGAATGCAGGGGCTACATATCAGAGAGCTATGACAGTGCTATTCCACGACCTCATGCACAAGTGGTTGAGGTTTATGTTGATGATATGATAACTAAATCCAAAGAGCTCAAGGATCATCTAGCTTGCCTGAGGAAGCTATTTGATCGTCTGCGCAAGTACAAGCTCTGCCTTAACCCTAGTAAATGTGCATTCGGAGTTTCATCTGGCAAGCTTCTTGGCCACATCATCAGTCAGAGGGGAATCGAGGTTGATCCAGCTAAGGCCCGGGCCATAATTGACATGCCTCCCCCTGCTACGGAGAAAGAAGTCAGAGGACTGCTAGGTCGCCTACAATATATCAGCTAGTTCATAGCACGGCTCACACCAATCTGCGAGCCGATCTTCAAGCTCCTAAGGAAGAATGCACAGATCAGTTGGAACAAGGAATGTCAGGTAGCCTTTGACAAGATCAAGCGGTTGTTAGCCAGACCTCCAATTTTGGTCCAACCAGAGCCTGGGCGGCCCCTACTCCTTTATCTATCCGTAACCCAACATTCAATAGGAGCAGTATTGGGCCAGCATGATGAATCTGGTCGCAAGGAGAGGGAGATATATTATCTAAGTAAGAAATTTAATGATTGCGAGGCCAGGTACACTACCATAGAGAAGGTCTGCTTGTCTCTAGTCTGGGCAGCTCAACGCTTAAGGCATTATATGATGGCATACCCAGTCCTGCTCCTTTGTTGCCATGATTCTATGAAGTATTTGCTCCAGAAGATGGCGCTTGTATGACGGTGTGTCAAGTGGCAGGTGTTGTTGTCCCAATATGACATCACTTTCATCACAAAAAAATCCATAAAAGGACAAGCAGTGGTAGATCATCTGGTCGAGCTACCTATACTAGAACATCAACCCTTGTGGACTCAATTTCCGAACCTAGGATGTGCTGTTCGCCGATGATAATGATGAATTAGAGATGGCTGAGGAGAAGGATCAATGGCACTTATACTTTGATGGCGCAGTCAACCAAAGAGGAATGGACATTTTCATTGTACTGGTAGCCCCCCAAGGCCAGATGACTCCTACACGAGGAAATTAAATTTCAAATGCACAAATAATGAAGCTGAATATGAGGCATGCATATTGGGACTTCAAATGGCCTTAGAGCATGGTGTTCGCAAGTTACTTGTGCATGTCGATGCCATGCTGGTTATTGCACAGGTTAACAGCAACTGGAAGACTTAGGATCAAAAGTTCATCCAATACTATGCCCATCTTATGAAGATCGTGGTAGAATTCCAGGAGGTTCATTTTTCCTTTATGAATAGGGTCAAGAATGCCTACGTAGATGCCTTGGCAACCTTAGCATCTTGGCTCTCGATACCAGAAGACCGTGCAGTGGATGTGTCAGTTACATGCATGGATCAACCAGCACACTGCATGAGCATAGAGGAAGCTGACCCACCGAAAGAGCTCCTGTGGTATCATGACATTAGGATTCTTCTGGAAACTGGGAACCTCCCTCCTCAGGTGTCAGTAACAGAGGCAAGGACATTGAAGTGCTTGGCATCCAGCTATGTACTCGTGGCTGGCCATTTGTACAGGAGATCCTATAACCAAATGCTCTTGAGATGCTTGGATAAGAAAGAGGTCGATGCCGTCGTGTTACAAGTCCATGCTGGGAAATGCGGGCTGCACATGAATGGAGTTCTGTTAGCCAAGAAGATCATGTTGCAAGGCTATTATTGGTCAACCATGGAGGCAGATTGCTATTAGTTTGTGCGAAGGTGTCATACCTGCCAGATCCATGGGAATCTAATCCATGCTCCCCTGCATCAACTTTACAGTATGTCGTCACCATGGCCTTTCTCCACCTGGGGAATTGACGTTGTCGGTGCCATTCATCTGACAACATCTAATGGGCATCGTTTCATTCTAGTGGCCATCGATTACTTCACAAAGTGGGCCGAAGAGACGTCATACAAGACTGCCACTGCTGTAGTAACAGAGGAGTTCTTGAAGAATAACATCATATCTCGATATAGACTCCCACACGCAATAATATCAGATAATGGGAAGAACTTTATAGCCAAGAGGGTCAAAGATTATTTACATAATTTCCACATTAAGCATCACTGTTCTTCACCTTACTGCCCTTAGATGAATGGAGTGATTGAGTCAGCCAACAAGAATGTTACCAAGATACTAAAGAAGATGGCAGAGACTCACAAGGATTGGCATGAAAAGCTTCTCTATGCATTGTGGGCATATCAAACTTCTATCCGGACATCCATCGGTGCCACTCCTTTCTCTTTAGTCTATGGCATGGCGACCGTGCTACTGGTCGAGGTAGAAATCCCTTCTCTAAGGATCTTGAAAGAAGTAGAACTAGAAGAGGTCGAATGGTTGGGCGATCACTTCGTGTAGTTGAATTTGATCGATGAACTTTGACTACAAGCCCTGCACCATGCTCAGTGTTATCAAAGGAGGATGGCAAGATCCTACCAGAAAAAGGTCCGTCCCAGGAGCTTTGCGCCTAGAGACTTGGTTTTACAGGCCATCCATCTTCCTGACACTCACAGTAAATTCAGACCCAATTGGTGTGGCCCTTATATCATCAAACAAGTATTCTCTAGAGGAGTGGTAATCCTCAAAGACATGGACCACATTGAGCAGTTAGAGCCGGTCAATTCGTGTTACCTAAAGAAATACTACCAATGATGGGGAGCCGTATCCTTGCCTTGCAAAGTTGTCCAGCTGCATTTGCATATGTTTTATTCTTTCTATTCACACATTTTTGCTTCATCTCGTACTCATGTTTTTTTTTTCATTTTTGCACTCATTACGCATGCATTGCATCAAAAAGCACATGAAAAAGAAAAACATGCATCCATGCATAAGTGCATCAGCATCGAGCCCAATGATGAAAATCGGAATAGCTAGCCTGTTTGAGAAGGAGCTACACCTCTTCAGTTAATACTACCTAGACCTTCTAACAGACGAGGGAGCCACCACCCAACCATGATAAGGCGAAATGTCCAAACTCCCTAAGGACTTATACCTCCAGAGGGAGAAAAAAATGTTAGGGGCAAGCATGAGTGTGAGCCAAAAGAAAAATAAACATATCCACGAGGGCACAAAAGAAATAAGGGGATAGAAGTCGAAGACAGAAGCTAGCCTTAAGAGAGAGAGGCAAGTAGGCCAACTCTATCCCTATCACTTACCTTGGGGAGAAGTCGAGGCAAGCGTCCAAAGAATTCAAATGACCAAAGGGACTACCCACCCCTTGCATACAATTCCATCAATTCCCTCAAAATCCGGATGCCCATTACCCCCAAGCCTAAGAGGGAGAAAAGAAACGAGTCAAAAGTCAAAAAAGTAGGTTAAGTCCCCAAGAGTTTGACACGAAGCCTAACCTACTGAATTATCCGTTCTGGAGAGCCACCAATAGCCTGGAAGTGCAGCTAGTGTCTTGTGAATTGAGGTCTTCTCCTCTTCTCATAACAGGTGTCATTAGCATTCCAAATCCTGAGGGTGATATAACATGACACTACCATTCCTGCATTCATTATCATTCATTCACTTTGTAAGGTTGTGCTAGGTCTTAAGCCAAGGGCATGTCAGCTGCTCTTTGGTTAAAAATCTAGCAGATGATACTGTACACCAGGAGCATGCCAACTGCCTTTATGGTGACAACCTCCTTCGTCAATCAAGGGGATGCCAACTGCTCTTTGGCTAAAGACCTAGCAAGGGATACTGTAACCTTGCCGCTGCCTTTTGTTATGTTTTTTATTAACCAAAAGGGGAGAGCAAACATGTCTCTAATCTCCTAGGCATGGCGTATACAAGAAAGGAAATAAACATGCAATTTAGCCATGAATTAACAAACAAAAGCATGTACATATCATGTGCAATAGTGGTAACATGGCCAAAAGTGTGTAAAAGGAAAGAACAACATTACAAAGGCATGCATGCAAAAAGACACCACTTAAAAGGATAACCAATGCAAGGCATGGAAAAGGCAAGCAAGGCGAAAGCTGAAGCAAAGAAGAAACCAAAACAAAGTTGGGATCTGGTTATCCCTAGTGGAGTCACCAATTCCTGTAACCATGTCGGCGATAGCCTCGAGGATTTCGACGCGAAAGGTCAAAATACATGAGGGACGGCAAAGTCACGGCAAAAACAATAAAAATAAATATGCAAATGCAGGAGTCGCCACCTAGTCTATTAAAATGGAAGACGAGGAAAACCATATAAAAACATGCAAATCATGTAATGGAAAAGCAGGTCATAAACTAGAAATGGGTAAGGATCCCTGTTACGCACGAGGAAGGTATTAGGCATCCTCGTGCGCCCTATAAATCTGTCTTCTATTGGTTTCTCTTTTGCTTATGAAATATAGACTTTTCAGCCTTTTCTGTACGCCCAAGGGCGGTATGCCATGCCATGCTTGGTGTCTTATGCTAAATAAGGGTGCATGATGTGCAAGGTGTGTCCTAGTGCTCAGAAGTATCACTCGTGTGTCAGGTCAAGTGTCGATGCATAGTCATTGCATGAATAAAATCAAAGATATATCAATTTCGAGTGATCTTTCATCCTTGATTTGCTATATGCCAAATGCAGTCTAACATGCATACAAAAGGTTAAAAGCAGAGCTACGCCTTCTTGACATATCAAGGAAGAAAACCAGGAAAAAAATCCAGAAGCAAATCATGTCGAGAAAGCATGCTAAAAGCCATATGAAAACATACTATGTGCTACTGAAAACAGGCTGATGCGCCTGTTTGGTGCGCCAGACTGGTGCGCCACCTAGGTGCTCGTATGTGGGCCAGAAAGATGTGCTGAAGGAAAACAGAAATCCATGTAGTGCCACATCACATGAGAATGCATTCCAGAAAATCATGCCATGTAAAATCCTTCGCAAAACTTGGAAAATACGCCTTAAAAGTGAAAGAAATGCAAGTGCAATGACTTGTGGACCTTGTGCTCAAGGGTGGATAGCCTCACACAAGACCTCACCAATTTATGCTAAAATGAAAGATGCAAGACTCAGCCATGTCACTGGATCATGGGTTGATGCACAAGGCTCTCCATGTAGGAGTAAGGTGCAACCAGCCTACCAGATTCTGACCAAGGGCTGAATATCCAAAGAGAGAAAACAATCTTGCTTTAAACCGAAAACATGCATGCAAAACCATGGAATATCAAAGAACAAGCAGTAAAAGAATCAGGCTCAAAATCATTCAGAAAACTATGCAAGCAAATATGCAAAAGTGAATGTTTTGTTCTCTGACCAGTTTGGTGCTCCTAAATGGTGTGCCAGAGTGGTGCTCTGGGTTGGTGCGCCACTCTGGTGCGCCATATAGGTGTTGGATCAAAAGGCCTTTCTAAGGGGGGGGGGGGGGG
>JAMKQA010040082.1:0-20306 GCA_024699735.1 Posidonia australis | reverse complement strand
GTATCTATTTTCCATCTGCCTAACTTATTATGCTACCTCAAATTTAATTTCTTTAGTCCAATTATGGTAAATGTTTTCAAATGTTGACAAGCACCTTAGAGCAGATCAAGATACCTTCAAATGTTGGTCTCCCATGAAGGCTTGTGTTTTTTCATGATTATATTTTTCTCTTGATAACTATGTTGATGTCATTTTTGTTTCATGTTATGATGACTTTGTTTCTTTTTTAAATGCAGGCATATTTCACATTTTCTGTAAAGTTTCTTCTGAGCTTGCTTGCACCAAAATTTTTCAAATACTTGGATGTTCGGTATGTATCATATCGACAATGGAATGAGCAGAACGTAGATTTTGATACAATACATATTGCAGGTCGTGGTTTTACTTGGTTTACTCACTTCTACTAAAGTCGTGGTTTTACTTGGAAGCTAGTGTATTTTTTTTTCTGTGGGGAATGTCATGGCAGAATTCACTTCTACTAAGATCTTTTTCAGTGGAATAATTTTTGGTGCTTTAAGTCTTCTTGGAAGTTCAACTCACCAAGCTTGACTAATCCCATCTCAATATTTCGTTTCAGGTTAAACATAAATTTATGGTGGCTGCGGTGGTTAGAAAGAAATTGAAGCATTTTCCTTGAATCTTAAGTAAAATATTTGAAGTGAAAGTGTAAAAATGTGATGATTGATGTATGGGATTGATGTAATGCCTAAAAGTGTTTGGATCCAGACTTTTGTTTCTTGATATACTCTTTTGATGATTGATGTATGGAATTTGCATGTTGCAATGTGTCATTATTATTAACTACATATTGTTGTAGATCATGAAGGCCTAATATATAGAGGAAGTTAAATTTGTCATTTCCCCAATACATGAATTATGGAGGAAGTTTGCTGGATATAGAAAAATAGCATCAAAAACATGTTTTAAGACAAAATAATAAGATATAAATTGATTAGTACTTATAAGTCTTTTTAGTCATTTTATTTTTTTAAATATGTTTTATTAAATGATTAAACCACAAACCGAACCGATCTTCAATGGTTCGGTTTGGTTCGGTTTCAATAGATACAATGGTTCGGTTCGATTTGAAAATTGTTCAAACCGAACTATATGATTTGGTTTGTGGTTTTGTCTCAAACCGAACCAAACTGAATCGTGTCCACCCCTAGTATCCACCAATAAAACAATAGTTTAATAGTAAACAAAATAAGAACTACTAATCAGATATCATCAAACAAACGTGATATTATATAATACATTAATATTTAAACTATTAAAGCAAAACCTCAAAAGGACTAATTAAATCCATCTTAAGCGCATGTTCTCTGTAGGTAATGGGAGGAAGTGCCTTTGTAAGAGGATCAATTAGCATTGAATCAGTTCTAATATAATCAATACACACTAAATGATCTTTAATTCTCTCGTTTATAATCAAGAATTTGATCTCCATATGCTTGTATACACTAGAGCTCTTGTTATTATTAGAAAATTTAACCACTACTTTATTATCACAATACATCTTAATAGGTCTTTCCACAAAACCCTTGACTTTCAAATTTATAATAAAATTGTGTATCTAAATAATTTACAAAGATGCCATATAACAAGCTACGCACTTAGTTTCTATGATGAATGAGGCAACTATTTTCTATTTGGTACTACACTTAAACAACTCCTCCAGTAAGTAGGAAAACATATCTAAAAATGGATTTCCTAGTATGGAGACACTTGATAAAGTTTAAGTTAGAGAATTCCACGATCTCTAGTTGATCTTATCCTTTATATATGAGCATGAGATATTTAGCTCCTTGTAAGTATCTTAAAATCTTCTTTGCAACTTGCCAATGTAAAAATCCTTGATTACTTTGATATCTACCTAGATACCTTGAACCAAAAGTCAAATCTAGTTGAGTACATGTTTGTACATAGTTGAAACATCCAACTATTGCAGCATATGATTTATCCTTCATTGCAAATCTCTCTGTATCTATTTGAGAACCTTGCAATTTTTTTAGTTTATTGGCCCTTACAATAGGTACATTACCGTAAGTCCAATTTTCCATTAAAGATCTCTTTAACACACTTGATATGTAAGACTTCTAAAATAGCCTAAGCATGCCAAAGACCTGTTGCAGTGATTCTTTATGCCAATAGCATGATTAACTTCACCTATGTCTTTTATATCAAAATTATTTGATAGAAAATCTTTAGTCTCCCTCAACAAACTAAGGTTTGTATTTGCAAGTATGATATCGTCTACATATAAAATAAGTTGTATCCATCCGCCTCCACTTTCTTTAAGTATATGCATTGATTAATAATATTTTTCTTAATCCCCAAAGATATGCTAACTTCGTTGAACTTGAAGTACCATTACCTAAAAGCTTACGTGAGTCCATATATAGATTTCTTTAGCTTGTAAATCATATATTCCTTTAGTTTAACCTTAAAATCTTAAGATCGTTGTAAGTACACTTAAGAAAGTAGTTTTTATATTTATCTGGTATAACCCTAAATCAAAATGAGTCACTAAGAATTATAACTATCGTTGGTGAATCCTTGCATGCCTATTCTTCACGTGTCACTCTCACTTACATGTCGTCCATTGGATTGCTGAAGAATTCTTGAATTCTCCCATAAGGTTACATTCCTTATAAGTCACATCATGTGAACCAACATTATGCAACCTCAGGCACTTAAAACTCTCCGACCAAAGTTGGCGTGAGTGATAACAACGTAAGAGAGACATATTGCATCTTCTGACAACGAGAAGAAAGAAAGAAAGAGAGAGAGAGAGAACCACACTCAAAACCTTCTGGAAAAATAAATTGCAAGGAACATGTGTATAACAACATACCATTATGGTATCATCCTCTTTTTTGGGTTGATTTTTTGGCACGAAGTGCATGGGTAGGGCCAGACTACGTTTTGTGTCTTCATATGGAATTATAGGCTTAAGACAAAACCACTTCTGTTTTAACTTTGCAAGCACCATCAGTGAACTTTGCAAGCCTTTGAGTCTCCTTTGGGTCTATGTAAGCCTTTGCGTCTCCTCTGGCCTCTGTGAGCCTTTGCATTTCAGCATCTCTGGTGCTCACCTCTTCTCCTTTGTGTTGGGGAGGGGCTTGCTTTCGCTTGGTGGATTGTGTTAAGCTTCGACTTACTTCTTGTAGGCTCTCCGAGGTTTAGTTTCTTTTTATTGTTTAGTTTTACTTGATGCATTTAATGGAGAAGTTACACTTGAGTGGCTCTCAGAGGTTTAGTTTCTTTTGGATAAGTTTTATTTGGACTAAGCATGATCGAAGGTGCTCATCTGCTAGACACTTTTTTTTTTGGCTTCTCCCCCCTTGGGTGCCTTCTCCTGACCTTGGTCTTGCTTATGCAGTCTAATGTTAATCTTGGGGATTTTGAGGGTTCTAGCGTGTTCTCTTTTCCAGTGGAGACCAGATCGGGCCCTGAGATGGTTATTCCTACCTCCTTATTGAGCCCCATCTCTAATCTTGGGGCGTTTGACTCTGATCATCCCCTAAAGGGGGCTGCTAGCTGATCAGAAGTTATTCAGCATATAGATCAGGTCCTCGTCAAACCTTTCTTGGTTTCTCCAGTCCCTCTTTTTTTTGAGAACCTGTTGGCATTTCTTATACTTAAGCAAGAGCATATTAGGGACTAGGAGATAGAGACTTAGTCTTTTCCAATGAACCCCTGCTTCTGGGCGGAAGATTTGCTTTTGTTAGGTTTGTTGAAGTATGAAATAATTAATTCTCATTTAAGTGTTCCATTATCTTTAAATATGTCCTATGTGGATTTATTAGATGATAAATCCATTTCTTATGGGTATTTGAAACAAAAAGATGAGTTGGTGGGGTGCGCTTCTCGAGGAGAGTTGATTTCAAATCTGGGTGTTAGTCAATATTCTGACAGATTTTCTTTCTTGCTTGATACGAATGTTGGTTTTAATTATCCTAATCAAGATTTGGTGAGTGGTGATGAGTGTTTTTGGGGGATTAATACTTGTATTGTTAATTCATCCCCGTGTGGGATTGCTTTGGCGTCAACTTCGTCGTCTGTTAGAAGACAGACTTATCCTGTCCTTTCCCCCTGGAAAGTTGTTAGATTGTCGCCCAACTAGCATTGTTCAAAGCACTCTAAGTGCGGGGACTTTTAATGCTGAGATATGTATGGATTTTTCTTTTGATTCACCTCCTAATGTTTTAGATTTTGCGTTGGAAGATGAGCTGATGGTAGCTTTTGGTTCCCATTTTCTTCCTTTAGCCTCTCCCTCCCAATACTTGGGGACACATTCAATTGGGAACTCGTTTGTTGGGGACTCACCTGTTAAGTCTCCCATCCCAGTACCGCAAACAGTTGGGAACTCACCTCCAGGGAGCAGATGGCATGTGGTGGCACATAAACATAGTCCTTCTTTGTTGCAAAACTTCTGTGCTCAGGGAGGTAGGTGCATTAAATTTAGTCTTCATGGGCACCTTCAAAGATTCTATAGATTTAAAGGCCCTTGTTTTAAATGTAAGCAATCTAACCACTCTACATCAATCTACAGATTTTTTCAAGATTCCAATAGCAAGATATCTTTTCTGCAAAGAAGGGTATTAATGGTAGGATGTAATGCTCAGTTTCCTATAACTATCCCTCCTTCGGATGATACTTTTGACCAGTCAGAGTACTTGTCGTCCTCTCTTCAAGTAGTAACCTAGTTGTCTAAGGAGGATTTGATGGCACATCTAGGTCGCTTCTTGTCCTATCCATTGGTCCTAGAAGTTTTTGATGTCTCTCTAAAGATATATGTTGTGAAATTTCCTACTCTGGCTTTTAGGGATAACGTCCTCAATCGTTTCAGAATAGTGGTGTCTAGTACCCCAATGTCTTTCTTCCCTTGGTCTGTAGGTTCTGGATCTATGTTTACCCTTCGAGATGGAGGTTTCTAGATACGAATAGAGGGGATCCCTTTTCACCTTTGGAGTGTTAACCTTTTTCGTCTTATGGTGGTCGAGTTTGTTGTGTTACTTGAGGTGAATTTCAATTTTGAGTAAGCCAGGTTTCAAGGCTTTGTGAGAGTCAAGATTCATCTCCACCCAAGCAAGGATCTTCCCAATGTAAGGTATTTTTCTTATGGTTATTATGTTTATCCCATTCGTTTCAACAAGGTATGGGATATTTGTGCACCATCTAGCTCTATTGGGGGACCTAGTATTTTTTCTATGGGGTCCTTCTCTAATAGGGATTCTCTTAATTTTTTGGAAATTTTTATAAGGGTTTCATAGGGAGTTGAGGCAATCGTGGAGGACGGGATCAATTCTTGAGCTATAAGTGGACTAGGTTGTCAGGGGGGAATGCGTCTGGTGGAATTTCTTTGACCTACAATCAATCTAAGGGCTCCGACTCTAGGTTATTACCTAGTCCTTGGTTAGGTTCCCAGGGAGACACTTTCTCTGATCAATTTTGCCCTTAGTTTATGGAATCCGAAGTTGCTTGACCGTCTCACCTTGAAAAGGGTGACTCAAGCTTGCAACCTAATACCTCTAAGGAATCCAACCCTACTAGCATTGTCCACACGAGTTCAAAGCTTGGTGATGTCACTAGTATCGATCCTTCTCCCAAGATAAGCAACATGTTGCTTCTCCTGTGGTCAAGTCCTCTATAGGAGCTGGTACCTAGGAGGTCGGTACTAAGAAGTCCAAAAAGATTCAATGGCAAGCACTTTTGGTGGCTTTGAGAGAGCTTCAAAGTGGTGAGTCTGAGGATGAGATTGGTATTGGTGCTCCCGGTTCCTCTTCGAATACTACTCAACTAGATCCTTCTATTGGTAACTTACTTTTGACTTCTAATAATTGTAATGTCTAGGATTTTCAAAGAACTTACCTTTGTTCTGCATCTACTTCTGCTTCTTCCTTTAATTCTACTAGTAAGCTGGATGCATCTTCTAGTATGGGCCATTTTTCACATGATATTTTGTCTTGGGACTCCTATGATAAATTTGTGCTTTTTTGTTCTCAAATTGGTATTGTTTTCTCTTATCTTTCTGAGGCTAGCAAATTTCTTAATCATGTTAGAAATCAACAAGGATTGCCAAAATTTAATTTAGAACATAACGATGACTGTGTAGAATAGTTTGGTGCTCTACGTTTCTGTTAACTGCTATTTATAATCATTCTTGTTTGGAATATAAGAGGGCTAAGTAGTAGCAAAAAACGTAGGGAGCTTAGAAACATGGTGTGAAGGAGTAGGTGTGACTTACTTATTGTTAGTGAGGCTAAGGCTAACAATTTCTCCTCTACTCTTCTTAGATCAATTGGGGGTGATAGGTTAATTGCACAAGATTTTTTGGTTGCACATGAGTCTGTTGGGCGTATTCTCATTGGTCGGAATACATCTGTAGTGTCCAAGATTAATAGGTGGTTAGGAACTTTTTTCCTCTCAATTCAGTTTGAGAATATATTGGACTCTTTCAACTGGTGACTCACTAGGGCTTATAAGCCTTGCAGTAATGCTTTGAAGTTGTAGTTTTTGGATAAGCTCCATAATGTGGGTAGGTTCGTAGGTGATAATTGGGTGGTTGGAGGTGATTTCAACCTTATTAGATTTTCATCTGAAAAGTCTAGCCAATCATCCTTCACCCCACATATCGTAAATTTTAACAATTTTATTGTTAAATTTGGTCTTATTGATTTTTTCCTTACAAATTGCTTATATACTTGGTCAAATTTTCAGGAAGAGACAGTAATGGTCAAACTTGATCGCTTTTTAGTCTGCCCTTGTCACGCCCCATATTTTCCATAATAATTTAAAATAATTTAAACTACGGGAAAATTAAAGTCAAACAGTAAACATCTAACTACCAGGAATCTGTGTGTGCGGCTAAGAGACTCCAGACTATATGCACTACGCTAAACGTTTGCATGCCTGCACTTGCAAGCCAAAACACGAGGAAAAACGTATGAGTGACAAAAGTCACCCAGTACGCACCCCACGAAAACCGTGGAAAATAAAACTATAATCAATTTTCCTTTTAAATTCATTTCGCAAATCATTTCTCAAAACCTCATAAACTAGGCTCACACCGGCCAAAATCACAACCAGGGCTCTACTAGCCCAAAGCCACAAGCAAGGGCCCTCAATGGCCAAAACCACACATAGTGAATCGAGAAGTCCGGCACCAGGCAACCTAACTCTGGCCACACGCAGTCCACCGAGGAGTGACCACGGCGTTCTGCACTGCCACGAAGTGCCACCCTATGCAGGAGCCAACCACCGTCCCGCGATTCTTCCACTTGGAGAACCCTCACAAAACCAACCCCTCCTTGGGAAGGCTGTCCTGTCTCTCAGGACGCTACCAGCTACGGGGCACGTGTTCCACCCGCACTGGCCATCACAAGATCCGCCTCCTCATGACGTCCTCCACACACGGTGCTCAGGAGGGAGTGTAATACCTCCACACCCGACGACACCCGAGCCTCAGTGCTCACAGGGACAGCAAGAGTATCATACCTCCCCGTCATGCCACAAGACACTTCAACCCGCGGACCACAACCCTAGCCTTGAAACGACAGTCAAGAAGTCTCATACCTTCAAGACCCGACACCCCTCAGCCCCAAGTATCTCGGCCCCCTACCTTGACCAGGGAGTCGCGCCCAACCACCCGAGAATGTCATCACATTCCCTTGTCCCAACGACACGGCCCCACACCGTCTCGGCCAGTACACAGAATGCCAGGAAATTTTTTTTCCAAAACAAGCCAACTATTTCTTGAAATCCATTTTCCAAAACCATTTTCATTTCTTGAAAATTCTTCCCAGGAGACCTCCACTGACAGCCCACTGTCTCTCTCTGTGACCAAGCCGATGGAACCCTGCACGGCTCTCACCTACCGGGTGCGTGGAAGCACTCGAGGAGACCTGATATGGTCACGGCAAAGATGGTGAATCCGAACAAGAAGACTAGACTCGAAGACACCAAGGGAAGATAAGAAAGGATAAGGAAAGGAGTCGTCACCTAGTCTTTTAATGGAAAGACGAGGAAAACCAAACACACAAGAAAACCAAGAAGCGAACAAGATACGGAAAAACATGTGTGCTCCGTTCCTAATGGATATGATACACAAAATGAACGCGGGTCAGAGAAAGGGTAAGGATTCTGGTTACGCATGGGGAAGGGGTTAGGTACCCCCATGTGCCCGAGAAAACTCGGTCTTTCCAGGTTTCCTACTTGTCAATGGTCTATTAAATGTGTGCTCGCTTATTCTGAATGCTCATGCTAATGATGACTGGAAACATGCCAAATCGAAGAGAAGAAATGAAATAAAGGGAAAAAGTTAATTCGAGGGACAAATGTAGGCATTGAGAATGGCGCTTTACTGTACGCCCTTGGACGATGAGGAAAATCGTGAAAATCAAGAAATTCTCGAAAGGCGTCTCGTGAATCAGCGGAAATTAGGATAAATCTGAGAAAATCAAAAAGGGGAAAATAATCCTCATTTCGGGACAATGTCGGCTTTGATAAGTCTTTTACTGTACACCCTTGGGCGATGGAAAGCCACATCAAATCTAAAGATGTAAAAATCGGAAAGAAACCAGGAGACGGCGAGAAAACCAAGCTCAAAAAGTGATGGAAAAGCATGCACAAAGTAAAGAAGAAAATTGCATGAAAAAGTGCGACAAAAATGTTTAAAATGCATGTGTGAGTGTAAAAATATGAATTCCAGGGGCCATTGTGCAAAAAACCCTAATTCTGAATAAAAACTGAAATTCTGAAGCCCAAGTCATTAAAAATACATAGGAAAATACATTCTATGCAATTATAAAGAAATCTGAGTTCAAATGTGCAAATATGTACATTTCTGGCCAAATTGATGTTTCCTAGGGGTTAGAATGCAATTCTACCACTAAAACATGCATTTAATGCAATTCAATGGAAATTCAGGATAACAAAATGCAAGAAAAAGGATCCATGAAAGTTTCAGGGGCAATTCAGTAATTTTACCCTAGAAAACAGCCATTCAGTGTGAAATCTGAAAAGTATAGGGGCTAAAATGCAATTTAACGAGAGAAATATGCATTCAGAAGAGTTTCAATAAATTTTGGAGTTAAGATGCAATTTAATCAGAGAAATAGGCATTCAGAATGATTTCAGAGAAGTTTAGGGTCTTAAATGCAAAGACATTGGATTAATATGCATAACAAGATACTCTAGGGGTTTTTGTTAAACTTTTAAACCTGGAAAACATTATTTTGAATGTTCAGGGAGCATAATGCATTATTTTCAGTTAAAACTCTATTCAAACGAATTAAGAAAAATGAGCAAGAACCTAGGTGTAACAAAAGGACCTATTTACAATAAAGAAAAGGACCTAAGTGCAACAGATAGAAAGTATCAGAAGTTTATTAAAATAAAAAAAGTTTTAAATTATTTTTAAAAGAAAAGGCAGTGATGGCCGCAGACGACGGAGCTCCGTCGTCGACGACCACCGGAGAGGCAATGAGAGGCTTTCCTGTGGTCTGATTTCAAATCAGACCCCATGGGAAGCAAAAAGAAGAGGAGGGGAGAAGATCCAACGGCTTGGATCGAGGATCCAACAGTGGGAGTGGGCCTCCCACCTACCACACCGTCGAGGCACTCCAGCAACGGCGTCGGGGAAGAAGGGAGACTGCTGGAGCTACGGCTCGGCGATCCGGAGCTCGCGAAGGCTTTGGGGCTTCAAGAGGAACCTTTTTCTTCTTCCAGAAGCGAGAATGTGACACTTCCTCCATCCTCGAACCAAGCTCGCCGTCGACGCAATTCTTCTCCGGCGATCTCGACTGCGACGGCTGTCCAGGGCATGTGGAGTGGATCTGAAAGCTCAGGAGTACTTGGGACGTGTCGTGGAGCGTTTTTGGATGCTCAGAGAGGCTCGTAGATGCGGGAGGCGCGTGCTCCTCCACTGGTTGAAGTCTTCTTCTCCGGCACCGGCGGAACGTCGCGATTCCGACGATCCTCTGGTAGTGGCCTCGGGAGGCAACGGAGCAGTGCGCGGAGGAGTGGATAAGCAGGAGAGAGGTCCAGGGAAGAAGATCTAGGGCTATGGGGCTCGAATTAGGAAGTGGATTCGCGTCCCCACCTAGGCCACCAGAAAATCACTCCGACGAGGCCTAGGAGCTCAATTCCGACCATAGGAGACCTCTGGATGCACTGGAATCAAACCAGGAAGACCGGGGGAGACCTAGGAGAGCCTTTCTAACAATAATTGACGTCAAGGATTAGCGTACCTGGTCTGGCAATGGAATGGATGATCGAAGCTCACCGGAGGCCGCCGGAGCTCGCCGGAGATAGCTGTGAACTCAAGTTTCTCACCTCCACGAGCTTCCTCTCCCTTCCAGGAACTCTCTGGTAGCTCAGGTTGGGAGTGGAAAGGCTTGGGGCGCTCACCTCTCTCCACTTTTGCCAAAAAAACTAAAAGCTCCAAATGTCCCCTCCCCTCCTTACATAAGGGGGGTATTTATAGGCCTAGTTGGTTGTTAGGGCTGGAGTGGAAGGTGGTTGGGTTAGTTAGGAAGTGGTTAGTTTGTTGGAGATTAGTTAAGAAGTGGTTAGTTTGTTGGAGATTAGTTAAGAAATGGTTATGTTTGTTAGAATTAATTAAGAGGTGGTTATGTTTGTTGGAGATTAGTTAAGAAGTGATTATGTTTGTTAGAATTAGTTAAGAAGTGGTTATGTTTGTTAGAATTAGTTACATGAGGTTTGACTTTAGGGTTTGGGATTTGACTTAGGATTTGACCTAGGTTTAGGTTTGGATTAGGGTTTATCCTAGGTTTAGGGTTTGGATTAGGGTTTATCCTAGGTTTAGGACTTGGATTAAGGTTTAACCTAGATTTAGGGTTTGGATTAGGGTTTAGTTTTGTATTTAGGTTAGTTAGGGTTTTGTAGTTAGATTTTGCAGTGGTGGTTGTCATAGTGAGGAGTGGTTGTTGGGTTTGGCCTATACATATTGGGGTGTCTACACTCTCAATGGGACAAAACACAGCAATTCAGTAAACCCCTCGGAAAACACATTTTATAAGCATATTTGGGCCTAGAATCGGCATGCCGGAAAACAGGTCCGGTATGCCAAAAATCCCTGGTTCGATAGACCAATCTGGATCAGTCGACCGAATTAGGTCAACGATCAACACTCAGGCCAAATTCGGTATACCAAAACTAATTCGGTCGACCAAAATCTCTTGATTCGGGCGATCATCAAAAATTGGACAATCGAATTTCAACCAAAGGGCCTAATCTGACAGAAAAACGGCATACCGAAATAGTTCGGTATGTTGAATTCCGCGAAAAACAGAAAATGACCCAAACCCTATCGTCCGAAATCGTCCCAACTGGAACCGCAATCAGACCTACTAAACAAGCACCAAAAATCATGCGTAAAACATAAGATGTAGACCCTCGAGTCTACTCCAAATCCCAACAAACAAAACTAAAATCCATTCACCGTGCATTAAGATATAAAATCAGAAAGGCAAAAGGGTCAAAAGGACCCAAAATGCATCAACTGCCATAAATGCCAATAAATTCACCATAAATTCTCATGAAATCACAATAAATTCTAGGAATGTAAATTTACCTAGATTCCATGTAATCTTAGCATTACCAATTCCATGCTCTCTATTACATGAGGTGGAGATGCGTACCTAAAAACAGCCTCCGACGATCTTCGACCGACTCCGGCGACCACGGCCTCACCACGACCCCAAGGACGCTCCACCCAAGCTCCACGCACCACCCGAGCCACCGCAACCCTCTGCTTCTCTCCCTCAATCTCTCTCTCTCTCTCGGCACGTGATGTAGGGGAAAAACAGGGGGAGACGAGTGGAAAGAGAAAGGGAAACGGAGAAGAGGGTGGAGGAGGAAGAGTGCGGAGGAAAGAAATGAAAGGTGGGGAAGGAGGGAAACGCGCCCGAGGAGGATAAGGTAAGAAGAAGAAAGATGGAGGAGACGGCAATGAACGACGGAGGAGTGCGGTGCGGCTTATAAAGCCTGCGCACGCAGTAGCTGGGAGCGTGCTCACCTACACGTCTCAGCCACAAGCACACCACACAAGCACACCGACCACTCCGCCCAACCACCAGCCACAACCAACGGCCCATGAATGCAGGCCCCACTCGGACCCCACACCTGGGCCCCACACGCACAGTGCCAAACCATGCACAGGGACACGCAAACAGAAGCCAGCCCACGAGGCCCAAGCTCAAAAGCACAAAACCACACAACGGGCCTCAGAACAGTAACACCCGTCCAAGAATAAAATTCAAAAATGTAAATAATTATAAAAATGAATTTTACGAGTGTTACATCCCTAGTTGAGAATCTTATTTTTCTAAAGCCAATTGCACTGGGAAGGCTAAATTAATTTCTGACCACATACCTATTCCTTTAGATACCAAACCTCATGGGTGAGGTCCTTTTCCCTTTAGGTTTTACAGAACCTGGTTGATGTCAAATGGTTTTGAGAGTATAGTTCAGCAATCCTAGGTAAGCTTTTTATCTAAGGTTGATCTGGTAAAAGGATTCTCTTACAAGATAAAAGCAATCAAAAGGGCTATTAAGAATTGACTTCTTAATCATAGAGATAATTATAGTACTGGACTTAAGGCCATTGAGGCTGATAGTCAGGGGTTGGACCTTAAAGCTGAGTCTAATCTTTTATCCATGGAGGATTGGCACTTCAAGAAATCTTTGAGGTGAGAACACTTTAACATTCTCTTGGATCAAGAAATTTATTAGAAGTAATGTTCTTAAGTCCAATGGCTTAAGGAAGGGGATTTAAACACTTCTTTTTTCCATAAGATGGTTAATAATAAGACACAGGGGAATACAATATCCTCTCTACTCATTAGTAATACATGGATTGAATCCCCTTCTCAACTCTATAATGGTATTACATAATACTTTTATGCTCTTTTCAATAAGATGTCATTTATGCATGTTTGCCTAAACTAGGATTTATTACTCCCCCAAAAGGTTTCTCAATCTCAAACACTGGAGATTATGTTTTTGAAGTGGAAATTAAGCAGTGTGTTTTCTCCCTCTTGGTAAGGAAATCTCCTGATGGGTTTCCTCTTTATTTTTATCAATACTTTTGAAGCACGCTAAAGTCTGACCTGGTTGAGATGTTAGAATATTTTCATCAACCAACAAGTCTTGACGTTTTGGAAAGTATTAATCAAACTTTTATTGCCTTTATTCCTACAAAAGAAAGAAGGGCAGATGGAACTCAAGATTTCAGGCCTATCAGTCTTCTTAATAATAGTTACAAGAACATCTCTAAGTACTTGGCTAATAGGTTGCGTTTTATGCTTAACAACTTGATGGATGATTTTCATTGTACTTTTTTACCAGGTTGTAGTATTAGTAATTGTTTCTTGGTAGCACAGGAGACTTTGCATTTGTTACACATATCTAACAAACCTGGTCTTATACTCAAATTGGATTTTGAAAACGTTTTTGACAATGTTAATTGGTCTCTTCTTATTGATTCTCTTAATGATTTTGAATTTGGTGATAAATGGATAAATTGAGTCAAGATATGTGTCTCTATTCAACTAGTTTTTTTATTTTGATTAATGGGTTACCTAGAGGTTTCTTTGGAGCTTCAAATGACTTAAGACAGGGAGATCCTTTGTTACCTTTGTTGTTTATCATAGTTGCTTATGTGCTTAATAGAATGTTACACTTGGAGAGGCAACAGTATCTTATTCAAGGCATTAAATACCCTTGTTCTGGTCTAGAAGTAATCAACATTCAGTATACTAATGATACTATTTTTTTTTTTTGGAACCTTCAAATCATTGTATTATTAATCTTAAGAGAATCTTATGCTGCTACCAAGCTTGTGCAGGGCTAAAGATTAATTTTCATAAGTCCTCTCTTACTAGAACTGATTTATCTAAGGATATAGTTAATAAGTATAGTAGTATATTTGGCTGTGTTCAACCTTCACTTCTCTTGTTCTATTTAAGGCTTCTTATTCACTATAGGAAGACCTCTTATAATAATTAAACAACAGTAATTGACAAAATTATTAGGACGCTTGAATCCTGGAAAACAAGATATCTGTCTATAGATGAGAAGCACACTCTTCGGAATTCTGTTCTATCAGCCATACCTACTTATTATCTTACTGTCGAGCATCTTCCAATTAAAGTTGAAAGAGAAATAGACAGATTATGTAGAAGGTTTTTATAGACTTCTAACCCTTGTAGTTCTTCTGGTGTTCCACTTGTGAATTGGCAAAAAATTTGTACGCAAAAGCAACAAGATGGATCAGGAATTATAAACATTAGGAATTTTTCCTCTGCACTTAAATGTAAACTTGCCTGGCAACTTTTGGACACCAATATTTCCCTTAAGTAGCCTTCCCTTATCAAATGTAAATAAATGCACTACAATGGGTTGGGTGCCTTGCTTAGTACTTCATTTGGGCACTCTTCTCCACTTTGCCAGCACCATCAAATGCATTATCCATTGATTTCTCCTCTCTTGAGGTATAATGTTAATAATAGTATGAAGATTTTATTTTGTCATGATTATTGGGAATCTAATGGCCCACTTAAATATCATCTTCCTTACCTATATTCTGTAGCAAAATAGGAAATGCATCCTACAAAAGCTAGTATAAGTGTATCGAGACAGGAGAAAGTAATATTTTGAACAACATATTTTTGTTTCTAATCATATTTTAGGGCCAGAAACTAATTTGTTTTATAATGCATTAAATTCGATTCAGCTTAGTGACAATAAAGATGATATTTCTTAGTATCTCACTAGTAATTCAGTTTTCAATATTAGGAGCTGTTGTTCTATCTTAAATGATGGTGGGCATAGGTCACTGTTTTCTAAATCCATATAAAGTAATGTAGTACCGTTAAAAGTCAAAGTCTTTTCTTGATTAACTTGTCATGGTAAAATCCTTTCTAAATTGAACATTCATAAAAGGAGATGGACTAATTCGGTGGTGTGTGACATTTGTAATGGTTTTATTGAGTCCTTCCTTCACATTTTCTTGTATTGCACTGCATGTAGACTTATTTGAGACTTTTTATTATTTGGAGATAGTGTTGTTTTAGGTATAATTTTTTATTTGACTTCTTCTCGTGTTATAGTGTATTGAGGTTTGATCTCTCTTATCAAGTATGGATTTATTTAGTTCTGGTCATTTTTTTGGGTCTTCTAACTCAACAAGAATGACGTTATTTTCAGATCTTCTGATAGAAATATTTACTCAATATTTCATTTTGTGTTATCTTAAGTATTCTCTTGGACAGATATTCAATCAACAGGGCAGGATACTTCTTCTCAAGGTCTTTGCCAAATTAAGCATGTCTAATAAGATTAGTTTCTTCCCACAGTGGATGCTCCTACTGTTATTGTTGGTGGACTGTAATCATCTGCTTTCGTCCAGGGATCTACTGTTCCATCCGTTAAATGCTTTCTTTTTAATTCTGTAATCTTGTAATGTAATTGATATTTTGGCATCTTTTTTGCCCAATCGAAACTACTAGCTATTTATTTTGGTCCTCCCATTACTAGAGGAAATGAACTCGTATATTTATACTTGGTAGTGTAGTCAAATATTTTTGAAGTAATATTAATATAGTTATCGTTTTCAAAAAAAAAAAAACTTTCGTTTTAACTATTGTCGTTCATATATATAACAAATTACTTTAGTCCTTAACAATGCAGTAGCTAGTGTTTATAAGAAAACGTAAGCCTAAGGAAGCATTCATCCAACTACAAATAAGCCTTAACAGTACTGACCTAATTAGCCACATAGTTTGTGGTAAAGCTCAACGTAGAAGTTGCAAGTAATCTCCGGGAACAAACGGTTACGTGACATGAATTTTTAGACCCGTCAATTGGTTCGTGTCGTGTACTTATCGTGTCAAATTTGTCGTGTTTATCATTTTTTTATCAATATTTCTTGTATTGTGGAAAAATTATACTTTTTTTTTGTTATCGGTTTAGGTGAATTTTTATGCATGTCCCAGGATTCGAACTCGAGACTTGTGGCTGTGGCGAGTTTAAAGTTCTCCCAGTCACTGTGACAATGAGACATTATCGAAAAAATTATACCTGATTACTAATAATACAATAATTTTAAACATATATAAAATATATTTGTATTCAATTTGGTAATAATATGTTTAATAATCTATTATTAATGTTAAACGTGTATTAATTGGATTCAATCAGTTATATTCGTGTTAAATTAGATAATAATCGTGCATAATCGTATCAAAATAAAATTATATTTATTAATCATAAATCACATAAATATTTTAAAATAATTAAAAAATTTATAATTAAATTTTATCGTATTATGACATCATATCGTGTCATTTCGTGTGTATGAATTTGCGGTCATGATTCAGCATGCTTTTTACGTGAAAGGCATAGAATGAGACGTGTTTATTGGCACTACATTGATGGATGATGATCCTGACGAAGCATTGTCTCAATGTAATGAAACAACCCCACCCATTTTCTCGGGTTGTACGCACCAATTAATGTTGTGGCTTCCTTTCGTGTTACTTCATGTTTTAATAAACGCCAGATGCCTCCAGGACTTTTTGTAGCACATGAAACGGTACGTCGAAGGGAGGAAAACTTGTCGTTATGATTTTAAGCCGTATGATAGATTAAGATAGATAATAATAGGACTCGTACATGTAATGTAATATTCCTTAGCATTAATCTATTTCCACTTCGTCCCTAGGAATATTGATTATAAATGCTTTTGTTTGTATTCCAACTTCTTTACTGTGCAACTGATTCAACTAATGAGTTTAATCTGTATCTATATCTATCTATCTATTTATTTGTATATTATTGTTATTTGTCTTTTTCTTTTTTTCTCTGTTGAAAGGAGAAATATACCACTTCATTGTTAAAACTACTACTACTATCTTATTTATTGTAAATCTTTAACTCCATATAAGAAGAAGATGTTCACTACAAATTCATATAATTAATAATCAAATAAATAATAATATGTCATCTCATTAATAATTAAATGAATAAATTGACTCTTATAGCATATTATATCCCAATTAAAGTCACCCAACTTACTAGTTTTTAATATCATTTATGTAGGACATTTTCAATATCGTTTTTTATATCAAAGGATATAAAGGATGGGACAATTTTAAATGTCTTCAACATAGACTAATATCATTTTCGTTGTAAATAAAAAAACTTTATAATATATTTCTTCTCATATGAAAGGAAGAGTTTACTTTTTATGTATGTTAATATTAGGTTTCACCTATAAATGTTGACTTATTGACTACCACTTAGTAAATTATTAAATTATTATCTCATCAAGCAATCTCCCATGTCACAATATTATTTCCACTGTACAAGTAACAAATTTAATCAATTTAAGTATTGACCTTAGAATTTTATTAAGTTCAATTTGGCATTCAACTTATTAATCAACACTAATATTAGTTATTAGGAAAGACAATCTGCTTCATCTTATTTTGGTTTCTCCCAACTTCCTTATATTTTTTGTCCATAGCTTTTCCAATTCTAATATTTATTTCTTTCTTAAATATTCTTAAGATAAGTTTTTTTTACTTAAACATATGAATAAATAATGATAATTTTTCTATTAAATAAAAATAATTATAGTTAGGCATTGATGACAGAAAAGTTGAGTAACATATGATATTCTAAAAAAAACATAAATAGTAAACTTAATCTCTCAAATACATTGTTATACATTATTTAAATAAAAATTAATTAAATTTAAAAATGGAAATTTAAACTATAAAGTCAAATTTGTTTATTTTGTATCCCTTCTAATTCATGAATTGCGTGTGCGAAAGTTACTACTAATGATAAATGGACGCGCTACAAACAGTCTACCTCATTTGTGTCGAACAAACCTTTTTTTTAATTGGGCCCAAGATTAAATGGCCATTATAGTTGGACTGAGATAATAACTAGGACTAATTACACTTGCAATGGCTTACCCTATTCTTATTTTAGTTTTTCGAGTACCATATTAAAAGCATCCTTTACTGATCATGTTTCGCCACTATTCAAGAAACTTAGGGTCTATTTGGTAGGATTTTTGAATAGCTTTTGAACATATAGTTTCTCTTCAGAGGTTATAATAGTCTAACAGTTCTATCAATCACTAACAGCATTTTAGAAGCATGTAGCTTTTGGAATAGTAATTCCTTTACATTTCTAAAAGTTAGGTTATGACAACTTTTAACCAGAAGTTAGCTTCTACACTTAGGTTCAAAAGCCAAAGCTTTGCCAAACGGACCTTTAAGCCACATTTAGGAAGCCCAAACTCTGCTTCTCAAGCTTCCACTTGGACTTCGGAGCAAATTTTGATAACCAGACGGTCCAAATTGGATATGCTCCACTAAAGAATCCAAGTGAAGTAGGAGAGAGAAATAGCTTTTACAATCCATGAAAATAGAACTAGTTGGACCTTGCTTCTCTTTGGATTCATCATCAAACTAGGTTAGCAAAATGTCGAAATTGCCCTTGTTAAGTTCAAAGAATTACAATAAAAGGTCATAAAAATTACATAAATTGCAACTGATCAGTATATATCAACCAATCCCTAATTTTCTCTTCTCCCCCTACTTGCTTGTACCCTCCCAATGATTTCTCCGATGAGTCAACAGTAGCAAGTGAATGGTACGTCAATCCTCTTCTCCCCCTTCTTGGGCGAACCCTCCTGATGAGTCAACAGTAGCCAACTATCGATATGTCAATTCTCTTCTCCTCTCCTTTGCTCGTAACCTTCCCTAATACTTTAGATCCTTTGTAGGCTTACGTCGCCGTCATCTCAAAAGAGGCGTGGACTATTAATTTTTTGTTTTAAATATTTTCAACATGTTTGAGAAGGAAAACATAATAAGTTCATTCAGAATAGGTGTTTTATGAAACATTGTTACAAAATTGTTTATAAAAGTTATGGTTATCATATAAGTGATGTGTCTTATTTAATTACCGCAAGTGCACAGCGTACTATGTAGTACGTGGCAATTACGGGTCGATCACACAGAGAAAAGTGTTCAAGAGCAGAGATTTATTATCAATTATTGAGATGAAAAAATAAGAGAGATGATGACTAAGGACTAAACACTTAAGAAAATTCAGAATAAATGAAGAACTAGGATTTTTGAATCCATTCATGTAAATATAAATGCATGATTAAATCCACTCTATGTTTCCCAATTGATCTAAATAATTTAATTCAATGATTCTTATCTTAACAAGCATAATATATATGCAATGCACCATAGACTATCAAGTCAAGGAATAAAAATACAGAAATCAAATTAATCAAATGACATACAATAGAATTGAGATTATATACACAACCCTCAATTAATTGATAAACACCCCGATTTTGAGGTGATTCATTGATAAACTTTCTAGATGTCACTTTGGATGTGGCTAACCCTTGAATCCCATTAGCTAAACCAATCCCAAACCTATGGCAGGTCCACAACCTAATTAGAAATTCAAACAGATAGGGGAGAGTACCAAGGTAGAGCACCAAGGTAGAGCACCAATATTGAGCACCTAGCTTGAGCACCTAGCTAGAGCACCAAGCCAGAGCACCAATATTGAGCACCTAGCTAGCACACCAAGCTAGAGCACATAAGTGGCACACTTAGCTGGAGCACCAAGCTGGCGCACCTATCTGGCGTACAACCACTTCTCAGGCTTCTAGCTGCTGGCTTTCCACCTCCCATGTTTGTAACCTTTGCCAACGAATATGCCATGGAATCTTCCCAGGCTCTTCGTTTACGAGACTGCTTGTATTCACTAGGAGTTACCTTTGAGAAAATCCTATATAAGGACATCCATAGGCAACCATTTGGGGACCTTAGGATCTGACCTTAGGGGCTGATCTTATCATCTTGAGATAGATCTAGTGCAAACTACTGCAAGCCAGTCTCGTTTTCCCAAGCATTCCTTTGCATTTTGAAGAATTCCCAGCCCTTCTAAAGCAACAAGAGATCTTATTATCTTTGATATTTCAAGAGGGAACACCTTGGACAAGGTAAGTCCTCCATGCATTCCTTTGCTTTTGCTTACTTCCTACATTAGATAATGTAACCATGCCGGCGAGGAGATTCCGCAAATGAATGCGAAATCACATCGAAAAAGCAAAATAAAACGGAGTCGCCACCTAATCTATTATGGAAGACAAGGAAAACCATATACATGAAAAATCATGCAAAAACAAAAGAAAAAGGACAAGTCTACGAAATAAAACCAGAATGCAGGTA
>JAMKQA010040081.1:0-11394 GCA_024699735.1 Posidonia australis | reverse complement strand
TGAACCAGGAAAATCAGATGGGTGAAGAAGAAGATGGGTTCAATCAGTGAATTCTCTTTGACTTGGTGATGTTTTGGGAATTTAATTAGAAAACTTTGGAAAATAAAGAAAATGAGGTGTTGATTTGAGAGAGAGAAAGAAGAATGTGGGCTGAGTTATTGTAGGCTTCATGGGCCTCCATGGGCCTATGTGGGCCTCATGGGCCTCCATGGGCCTATGTGGGCCTTGTGGACTCCCATGGGCTCAACTATGGTTTAATGGGCCTAAGTGGGCCTTCATGGGCCCAATTGAGTCTCCATGAATTAAATGGCCTTAGTAAAGTCAAAACTCAGCCACCACATCCCCATCCTGCAAAATCAGAAAATTGGGGTGTCTACAGATGCCCCTCCTTGAGCGAGATCGGAGGTCGAGTAGAACAGAGACCGATGCTCAGGGTTGACAAAGACACCCCACGTGAATCCACAAACAAGAGTTACCCAATAGGTAATCAGCAACTAGCCAGGAACATACCAGGGGTCTGCACCAGAGATCCTGCCGCCACAGCCGAGGCCAAGCACAATTGATTAAGAATTGACATGCTGACGACCAATCAGCTCCTAAGAGAGACATGACTGGTTGTCGCACTTGTTGCAAAAAGCGCCAGACAAGACTTGAGGTGCTTGCTGGTCGGGAAATGACTTATCACGGAAGTCATCCGGGTAGTTCGGGCTACCAGCCTAGAAGGATGGAAGAAACAATGAGAGTGGGAAATCCATCAGGCACCACTGGGATTGCCTGGGTAGTTCGGGATACCAGCCCACAGGAGGAAAGGAACAACACGGAGCGGAACCCGAAACAAATGGGGGCACCGAAGTTTGTCCAGATGGACAACACCAGGGACGGGAATATCCGGACTACATCCAATAGCCTAGATAGGAGAAAAAAGGGAGGCCTGAATTCCAACAGTCCGGATAGGACCCAAAGGCGAGAGAGGGCGCCTTGATCCCATCCATCCGGATAGGACCCGATCCCATCCGTTAGGATTGGATCTCACAGGCAGGAGAATGTGCCTTAATCCCATCCGTCCGGATAGGTCCCGATCCCATCCGTCCGGATTGGATCTCACAGGCAAGAGAGAATGCCATAATCCCATCCGTCCGGATAGGACCCGATCCCATCCGTCCGGATAGGACCCGATCCCATCCGTCTCGATTGGATCTCACAGGCGAGAGAGAATGCCTTAATCCCATCCGTTCGGATAGGACATGATCCCATCCGTCCAGATTGGATCTCACAGGCAGGAGAAGGTGCCTTAATCCCATCTGTCTAGATAGGACCCGATCCCATCCGTCTGGATTGGATCTCACAAGCAAGAGAGAATGCCATAATCCCATTCGTCCGGATAGGACCCAATCCCATCCGTTCGGATTGGATCTCATAGGCAAGAGAAGGTGCCTTAATCCCATCCATCAGGATAGGACCCGATCCCATCCTTCCGGATTGGATCTCACAGGCGAGAGAGAATGTCATAATCCCATCCGTCCAAATAGGACCCGATCCCATCTGTTCGGATTGGATCTCATAGGCAAGAGAGAGTGCCTTAATCCCATCCGTTCGGATTGGATCTCATAGGCAGGAGAAGGTGCCTTAATCCCATCCGTCCGGATAGGACCCGATCCCATCCGTCCGGATAGGACCCGATCCCATCCGTCCAGATTGGGTCTCACAGGCGAGAGAGAATGCCATAATCCCATCCGTCTGGATTGGATCTCACAGGCGAGAGAGAGTGCCTTAATCCCATCCGTCCGGATAGGACCCGATCCCATCCGTCTGGATTAGATCTCACAGGCAGGAGAAGGTGCATTAATCCCATCCATCCGGATAGGACCCGATCCCATCCGTCCGGATTGGATCTCATAGGCGAGAGAGAATGCCATAATCCCATCCGTCCGGATTGGATCTCACAGGCTAGAGAGAGTGCCTTAATCCCATCCGTCCGAATAGGACCTGATCCCATTCGTTAGAATTGGATCTCACAGGCAGGAGAAGGTGCCTTAATCCCATCTGTCTGGATAGGACCCGATCCCATCCGTTTGGATTGGATTTCACAGGCGAGAGAAAATGCCTTAATCCCATCCGTCCGGATAGGACCCGATCCCATCCGTCCCGATAGGACCCGATCCCATCCGTCCGTATCGGATCTCAATTTTCTCTCTCGAGTGGTCTCGCGTTGTCTGTCTGTGTGCGGCCTCCTCATTATATAGGTGAACCCAACAATCCAGCGGCCCAACAAACTCTGTAACAGAATGCTCTCACTCGTAACGGCCTGGCCCACTCTTCTAACAAACTGGGCACTCCTCCTAACAGACTAACAAACATCTCTAACGGTTGTCCCCTCTTGTCCCCTTGGCTGCTGGCAGGAGATCAATGGCGATCCAGAGCTCTGATGATGGCTGATCGGACGGTTGAAGCTGCTCTGTGATGCTGGACTGATGGGGCTCCAACTAGGCTAAACTCAGTAGGGGAGGATTTGAGGCTGAACCAGGAAAATCAGATGGGCAAAGAAGAAGATGGGTTCAATCAGTGAATTCTCTTTGACTTGGTGATGTTTTGGGAATTTAATTAGAAAACTTTGGAAAATAAAGAAAATGAGGTGTTGATTTGAGAGAGAGAAAGAAGAATGTGAGCTGAGTTATTGTAGGCTTCATGGGCCTATGTGGGCCTTATGGGCCTTGTGGGCTCCCATGGGCTCAACTAGGGTTTAATGGGCCTAAGTGGGCCATCATGGGCCCAATTGGGTCTCCATGAATTAAATGACCTTGGTAAAGTTAAAACTCAGCCACCACATCCCCATCCTGCAAAATCAGAAAATTGGGGTGTCTACAAGTCCTAAACCCTAGGTTAAACCCTAAACCAATTTCAAAACTTTAATCCAAACCCTAAACCCTAGGTTAAACCCTAAACCAAACTCAAAACCCTAATCCAAACCCTAAACCCTAGGTTAAACCCTAATCCAAACCCTAAACCCAAGGTTAAACCCTAAACCAAATTCAAAATCCTAATCCAAACCCTAAACCTTAGGTTAAATCCTAAGTCAAACCATAAACCATAAGTCAAGCCCCAAACCCTAATGTCAAACCCTAACAAACTAACTAACTTCTACTACATCATAACTACTCTAACAAACCCATGTAACAAACTAAACTCTCTAACTAACCTCCACTCCCTCATAACTACTCTAACCAACTCATGTAATAAACTAAACTCTCTAACTAACTTCCACTCCATCATAACTACTCTAACAAACCCATGTAACAAGCTAAACTCTCTAGCTAACCTCCACTCCCTCATAACTACTTTAATAAATTTATATAACAACCTTGACAACCATGGCAAGCCTATAAATAATCCCCATTTGCAAGTGAGAAAGTGAGGTTGGAAAATTTGAGAGGAGAGCCCCCAAAGCTTTTTCCTCCCAACCAGAGCAACCAGAGGGGTCCAGGAGCAGAGAGGATGTTCGAGGAGGAGGAAAATCTGAGTTTCTAGCCATCTTCGTGGAGCTCCGGTGACCTTCGACGGCCAACTCCACCACTAGACCAAGTATGCCCTCCACTAGTCTCAATTTACTTCAAAAATAATCTCCTAGGTCTCCCTTTTCCTTCCCTAGTCGATTCTAATAGAAACAAAGGTCTTCCCTTGCTAGAATCGTGGTTTCAGGCCTCACTAGAGTCGTTCTACGGCGACAGAGGTGGGGGCATGAATCCAGTGGTCGATTCGTGCCCCAGGGTGCTCGATCCTCCTTCCCTAAGGTCCCTCTTGCTTCTTCGATCCCTGGTCCGCCATTTCGCTGCTTCCCTGAGCCTCCAGGAGTTGTCGTTGGAATCGAGCTCCGTCACCGTCGCCGGGGAAGACAACAGGTAATGGAGCTCGATCAGGTGCCTCCCGCTTTGCCACGCCACTCTGAGTCTCCAACATTCCCCGATGCGCCCCTAGCACTCCAGAGCCATCAAAGCTCCGTTTGGTGCTCTAAACGCCCTCCACAGTCAAGCTCGCTGGAGTTGGATCTGGTCGACGACGAACGAGGCCCAGGGAACGAGGAGTGGTGTTATTCTTGCTTCTGGAAGAGGGGAAATGTTCCACTCATCGCCTCCAAGTCTCCAGCAACCTTGAATTGCCGCGCAAGAGCCCTCTGGAACCACCTTCTTCCTCAATGGCGTCACCAGAGTCGCGACGACGGCGAGGGAGTTGGAAGGCCAACTCCAACCGTCGAACCTCAGATCCAGACCATTGGAATCTTCTCCCCTCTTTCTCCTCTTGCTCCTGGTGGAGCCTGATGAGTGATCAAGCATCGGGATGCCTTGAAAAGGCATCCCAGGCGGTCGTCGACGGCGGAGCCCCGTCGTCTCTTTTTTCTAATAAAAAATAAAAAATAGTTTTTCTTTTAAATAACTTCTGATACTTTTGTTTTCATACAGTTATGTCCTTATTTCTTATAGATAGGTCCTTTTTCCTTACTTTTAGGTCCTTGCGTATATTCTTAAATCATTTAAATAATATTTGCTTTGAAATATTGCAGAGGAACCCTTGAAAGTTCTTAATAATGTTTTCTAAGCTTAAACGTTTGACAAAAACCCTTAGAGTTTCTTTTCATGCATTTAAGCACAGAAGTTTTGCATTTAAGACCCTGAGCTTTACTAAAATTGTTTTGAATGCATATTTTTCTGTCAAAATTGCAAGTTAAACCCTAGGAATTCAAATATTTACTCAAATGTGACCTGAATTGCATTTTAGCCCCTAAATTTTACTGATTTCTCACTGAATACATGTTTTCTAGGGTAAATTTCATGTCAATCCCTGAAACTTTCTATTTTTAAACATGGACTCTTTTTCTTGAACATTTAACCCTGAATTTCTGCAAAATTGCATTAAATACATGTTTTAAGGAAAAAATTGCATTTTGACCCTTAGAAATCTTGAATTTGACCAAAAATGCACAATTTTGCACATTTGACCCTAGATTTCTTCAAAATTACATAAAATGTGTTTTTCTATGTTTTTTGATGATTTAGCCTCAGAATTTCGATTTTCATTCAGAATTTGGGAATTTTGCACAAAAGCCCCTAGAAGTTACACTTTTTACTCTCACATGCATTTTGTATATTTTGTTACTATTTTTCATGCATATCTTCTCATGTTTTCTTTCTTGCACTATGCAAACAATTCCAACTCTTTTCAAACTCTATTTTCACATTGTTTCCCAGTTTTCTTCCGACTTTACGATTCTGATTTGATTTGGCTTTCCATCGCCCGAGGGCGTACATTAACAGGCTTAACAATACCGACATTGTCCCGAATGAAGATTATTTTCCCCAATTTGATTTTCTCGGATTTCTTCGAGTTTCCGCTGATTTGTGTGATGCTTTCCGAGAGTTTCTCGATCTTCACGATTCTCCTCGTCACCCACGGGCGTATAGTAAAGTGGCAATATCAATGCTTACATTTGTCCCTCGGATAATCATTTTTCCTTTTCTCTTCTTCATTTCTTTGATTTGGCATGTTTTCCTGTCATCTTTATCATGTGCACTCAGAATAGGCAAGCATACATACAATAGACCATTGGCAAGCAGGAAACCTAGAAAGATCGATTTCTTCGAGCGCATGGGGGTGCCTAACTCCTTCCCGATGCGTAACAAGAATCCTTACCCTTTCTCTGGCCGCATTGATTTGTGCATTTCATCCATTACCCACGAAGAATACATGTTTTCTTCACCTTGTTTTCTTTTTGTTTTTCCTCTGTGTTTGGTTTTCCTCGTCTTTCCATTAAAAGATTAGGTGGCGACTCTTTTCCTTATCCTTTCTTATCTTTCCTTGGTATTTCCAAGTTTAGTCTTCTTCTCCAGATTCACCATCTTTGTCGTGACCGTATCGAGACTCTTCGTGTGCTTCCACGCACTGTAGGAGAGCCGTGCAGGATTCCACCTACATGGTCACAGGAACTGGCGACTCTGCTAGGGATAACCAGATATTGGCTTTCGTTTTGGTCTTCTTGCTTGTCTTTGGTTTATATATACTTTGTGCATGTTTGCTGGTTTTGTTTGCTCGTACATATTTGACTGAACATGTCTTTTTTGTGCCTTTTTACACCATTGCCATGCCACTGCACATGCACATGACCTAATTCATGTTTTTTTTTTGAGATACTTGCTTTTATTCACTTACTTGTGAGCACTACACTATCACATGCCATATTCATGCCTTTTGCTTGATTAATTGACAGTTTAGATGCCATGATTGTGTGTTTTCTTCCCCTTTTTGTATTTGCCATGGTTAGGAGAGTAGAGACATGTTTGCCTTCCTACCTGGTTAAAATAAAACACACAAACTCAGATAAACGAATAATAAGGCATAACTAGAGACAAATGCTCACAATTCCCCATGGTTTAATAAAACACAAGTAAAAGACAAAAAAACATATTACATGAATGATCATTTTAGAAAACATGCATCCTCTCCTCTAAGTCCACCTACAGTTTGCGAAGGACAATTCTAGTAGCCCGTTCTATAGCTTTGGCGTAGGACGTGTTGCTAGTTTGTCCCCCCTTGTCTAGGGTTGTGTCGGTGCTAGTAGTGGGTATAGCTCCATGCGACTGCAGGAGACGAGGCCACCAACGCACCACCCATTCATTGCCTGCACTTCGGCCAGGATTTAGAATGCGAACCTACTTTTCTGACCAGAGTCAAAACCCAAACCCATGAGTGCGTCCCGTGTGGTCATCCTCATATGGGACATGCATGGTGAGGGAGTGCACTTTAGGACATTCATCTGCATTGTGTGTCATTGCATAACACTTTAATAACTCACGTTTATTTGTGCGTCGTTGTTTAGGTTATGATGCCTGTTTCTCTTGCATGTTTTCTCAGGTAGCTTGTTGCGAGGTCCTCACTAGGAGCTCGGGTGTCCGTCATGGGCGGCCTCCTGTGGTTGTTTTCTCTTGCCTTTTCAGAGCTATTGGTCACTTTTTGATAGTAGTTCGTCTTAGAGCTTGTGCGCTTGTCTTTTTCCACAGTTCTTTTATTTCGCTTGTGGTTAGCCATGGCTTCGTAGACCCACAAGCCTCCGATTATTGTTCTGAATGGGGTCCCACACTTAGATCCTCCTTCTCTCACTTTGACTGCTTCTTCTTCCCTCTATGCGTCCCGATTTGAGAATCATGGAGGATCCTTATTTTTTCTTCCGGGACAATGGCAAACACAAGCCGATCTAGGGCCCTTCATTAATTCGAATGCGGTGACTACCACGTGGGTCCCAGAATTTCTTCCAGCTGCACCCTATCTCTCAAGCCCTCCTATTTCTGGAGATTAACTAGCTACGGTTTCATCTGTTTTGGAGGTCATTCCTGTTCTGCTCTTGCCTTTTGACCTATCTTTTGATGGGTCTTTGGCCACACAGGCTCAGTACTTGAGAGCTTTGGTCCGAGGGTTTGAGTGCATGGCCCTTTCTCTTGATCCTGTTGAGAGTCTGCCTCTTTCGACCTCTGAGGTTCCAATGTAGACCACTATAACATTGCAGGCTCATCCCACTACATTATCGCCCATACCATCGCCAGAGCATCACACTGCTCCGGCGATGGGAGCGTTATCTCTATCTCCTGCACCACAACTGCATTGGTCACAGCATGCATCACAATCATTTAGAAATCAACCCATTAGTTGTGTGAGAGTACAACATTTCTCGAGTCCATCGCCCGGAGCTATATCGTTGCCACAGCTGTTGCTCTCGCACTCAACACCACACACAACACAGCATACTCAGAACCCACCTCAGCATCAGGATCAAGTCCCAACACATAGGTCGTCACTGTACACTAGGTGCACACCTCCCATTGTCAAGCCGATGCATCACATTACATCGGCTCAACAAGGACAGCAAGGAGAAACGAGGCCGTCGTGTTGAAAGTGACTACACTCCTTTGGGCGAGTCACTGAGCGTTGTTTTTCCTCGTGTTGTGTCGCTTTTGAGACTCCCAGATCCGCGTCCCCCACCAACTCCACTCCCTTGGTGGTACGACGCGAACGTATACTGCAATTATCACCGAGCCTTGGGGCACTCGACTGATAATTGCCACACTCTATGGGATGTCGTTCAGATTTTGATTGACAGTGGGACCTTTGTTATTGGCACAGTACCCACATCCATGTTTCCACCCTCACCAACATCTAGTTCAACATGCATTACACACCCATATACCACCGTTGAACCGACACGTCTTGTTGCGTCAGTACAACAAGAGCAGCAACAACGGCAAAGGCAACCTCGCCGTAAGGAAAGAGACTTCACCCCACTCGAGGATTCGTTGAGCGACATCTTTCCCAAAGTTACGCCATTCCTGCGGCTACCAGAGATTCGCCCACCACTAGACCCACTTCCCCGGTGGTATAAGACAAACTTGTTCTGCCAATTCCATCTCACCCGTGGACATTCGACAAACAAGTGTCACACTCTCCAGAATGCCATTCAGGATTTGATTGACAATGGAGGCATTGTCGTCAACACACAGGAGGCAGCACACACATACACCTGCACACACGCTTGCACACACTCGTGCACACCCTAGAATAGCTGACCTTACCGTGTCTGAGCCAGCAAGCTCCGAGGATACTAGAACTTCAGGGGTCTATCCTCTCTCTCTTAGTTCTTTCCCGGGGAATCCATCGGGCCTCATTTGCCTAGTTTGTCCTCTCTCAGTTTTTATCTGGGGGCACACACATATGCTGCTCTTGTTCTCGTTCCTCATTAGCTTAGTTTGTCCTCTTGTCTTTTCTCAGTTATGTCCGACAACACTCACGTGTGCGACTCTTGTTCTTGTTCCTCTATGGGGGGTCTAACCTAAAATTTGCCAGTTTGCCATGCACCGATCTGACCCAACCCGTGCAAATACCCTAGATCAAGTAGGAGACAGCTGTCACAACAAATATCAGCTCCAACAAAGATACAATCTTAATGTCACCAGCAGATTCAACATTCACAGTGACAGTCTCAATTTCAATAATGGTTTTGATGGCTTCGGTTACACCTGCCTTTATTCTGGTTTCCAATGGCACTACAAGAAGTTACTTTGAACCCCAATGGCATCGACAAAACAACAACAACAAGGACTGGAGTTGTATCCTTTTCCTTTGTTCCCATTGTTTTCTTTTTGCATCACCATTTATCAAAACACAAAAAAACAGAAAAAGCACAAAAGTTGAAAAAAAGAAAGAGAAAACAAACAAAACAGAAAAACATTAAGAACAATAAAAAATAATAGTTTGTTTGTCAATAACATTCTGCCCAATGATGAAAATTGGAAAAACTCGCCAATGTCAGAATGGATTATCCCTCCTTAGTTGTCACTACTAAGACGACCAAGTTGGCAATGGAGCCATCGAACATCAAAGCCAAACGAAATGTCCAAGCTCCGCAAGGATCCTGCATCTCCAAAAGGGAGATAAAATGTTTGGGGTGACTGAGAGTTTGAGCCAGAAAAGAAAACATACATTCGCAAGGGCATAAAAGAATAGAGAAGATAGAAGGCAAAGATAGAAGTCAGCCCAAGAGTGAAAGGCGTGCGTTGTAGCTCTACTCTTACCATATCTTGGAGAGGAGTTGGAGTATGCGCTTAATAAAATCACACCTTTGAGGGACTGATCCACCCTCTTGCAATAAAGGTTTCCTGAATAGATCGGGTGCTTATTATCTCCAAGCCAAGGTTAGAGTGAAACTACACGTCTATGAGGGAGTAAAACAAAAGTCAATGATATTAAAAAGAAAAACAGGTGTAGGACCTTAAAGAGTTTGGCATGGACCCAGGTCCGTTACAATACCTTACAGTGAGTTCGAGTGCCACCACTACCCAACGAGAGCCACCCAATAGCTTGCGAATCTTTGTAGTGTCAATTGAGTCGAAGGTGTCATCCTTCTCTAACAGGCATACAGCTTTCCAGCCTAACTGAGGGCAAACAAACAGCTGAGCTAAACAAGCAAACGATCTAAATAATGAACTCATTGAATGAGCAAAGCAATAAACAAGCAATTAAAATCACACTTAATCACAAGGCACGCATTTCTTGATCAAACAAAAAGGTCACACTGTAATAATTAAATTGCGCACAATAATAGAGTCCACCACAGTAGTCATAATCATCATAGCCTTGCTTGAATGAATCTTTTTGCTTGCATATGGTTTAGTCCAACAGGGTTTCTTCCAAGTACCCTTAGCCAGGGGCATTTCAGCTGCTCAGTGGTTAAAGAGTGTAGACACCCCAATTTTCTGATTTTGCAGGATGGATGTGGTGGCTGAGCTCTGACTTAACCAAGCCCATTTAATTCATGGAGACCCAATTAGGCCCATGAAGGCCCATTAAACCCTAGTTGAGCTCATTTGGGCCCACAAGCCCATTTTAGGCCTATTTAACTCTTTCAAGGCCCATTTAAGCCCAATTAACTCTTTCAAGGCCCATTTAAGCCCAATTAACTCTTTCAAGGCCCACTAAACCTTAGTTGAGCCCACTTGGGCCCACAAGCCCATTTGACTTCATTTGGTCCATTTGGGCCCACCTTAGCCCCATTTGGGCCCATGCGGGCCCACAAGGCCTGCATAGGCCTATGAAGCCTACAATAACACAGCCCACATTTTCTTCTTGTCTCTCAAATCAACATTTCATTTTCTCCTCATTATTTCCCAAAGTTTTTCAACTAAGTTCTCAAAACTCCACAAAAATTTACCAAAGAACATGATCACCCACTGATTGAATACATTTCCACCAAGCCTCACGAAATTAGACTAAATCCACCTCCTTATTGAGCTCACCATCTCACTATCGATCCAACCAACAAGCCAGAGCACCCGCAGCCGTCGGATGGCTCGCCGGAGAGGCCAGGATCGCCGTCCATCTCTGTCGACGGGCAAGGGAGCAAACCGGAGCGCGTGAGGGACAGCCGTTGGCTGTCTGCTGAGTTGGCGTAACGGCGGTCGGAGGTTGTTGCCGTTCTGTTAGGTGTTGCGCGCTGAATCAGAGCCAGTGAGATGAGTTCCAGTGGCCTATAAATTGAGGAGCAGAGCTCGCGGCAGAAAGAAGGATAGACCCTGAGAGCATTCGAGAATTGGGAATTAAGAGCGAGGAAGAGAAGAGTAGAGCCAGAGCCATTGCGGAGGAGGAGACCAGCCGCTTCAGGTCGCCGGTGAGCCACCTCCGTTCAGGTATACCCCACTAACTTCTCTTTTTTCTTTCTGTTTCTAGTCTTCCCTCCTCCTCTTCTCTTCCTAGGTCGGTTCCAAGGGATCCAGAGCGATCCCTTGGCCTCCAGCGCTCCACCGTGCCCCACCGTCGCAAAACTCCAGCGACAGAGGTGGGGGGGGGGGGGGGGGGGGGGGG
>JAMKQA010040080.1:0-12608 GCA_024699735.1 Posidonia australis | reverse complement strand
TAAGTTATGTCAAAATGCATGCTAAATGTCTAGACAATGTCGCTTGCAAGAAACAAGGAGAAGAAAAATCATCAAAAGGATGTAAACGCAATAAATGACAAACATAGGGACTAAAACACAAAATTCGCGAAAAGAGCGAGAAACTGGACAAAAAATAGGTTTATGAACATTTAAAATAATGTTTTTTGAGTTTAAAACTTTAATAAAAGCCCTCTAGAGTTTTTTAAATGTATTTTGTTTCAGACAAATTCCATAGAAGACCCTGGATTTCCTTGGAACCTTTCTGGCAGTTCAGTTGTTCTGTAGAAATTGCATATAAGCCCTTACACTTTTAAAAATGTTTCAGAATGCTTTGTTTGCTAGGTTTTTTGCAGTTTATCCCCTATACTTTGCAGAATTTACACTATTTGCTTGTTTTCAGGGGTAAAATGACCATTTTGCCCCTGAAACTTCTTGGATTTTTTCAAGGATATTTTTTACTTGCATTTTTACCCTGGTTTTATGCTGAATTGATTTAAATGCATGCTATAGTGGTAAAATTGCATTCTGACCCCTAGAGAATTTCATTTTGACTAGGAATGCACATTTGGCCCTAGATTTCCTCATAATTGCATAAAATGTGTTTTCTTATGTATTTTTTATGATTTGGGCTTCTGAACTTCAGTTTTCCGTGGAATTCGGGCTTTTTGCACAAAACCCCCTACATTTTTCATATTTGCATCACACTTGCATTTTGCTTGGCCTTTCACATCTTTTTGCACGGTTTTTCTCGTCTTTTCTTCCCGATTTTGCGCACGCTTTCCCAGCTTGATTTCGGCTTGGTTTTCTCCCCATTTTCTGGATTTTCCTTGGTTTTTCGTGGTTTTGACTTGTTTTGGTTTTCTATCGCCCGAGGGCGTACAGTAAAAGGCTTACAAAGCCGACGTGGTCCGAAATGAGGATTATTTTCCCCTTTCTGATTTTCTCGGATTTATCCCCAATTTCCGATGTTTTGCTAGACGCTTTTCGAGAATTTCACAATTTTCACGATTTTCCTCATCGCCCAAAGGCATACAGTAAAGCAACATTCTCAATGCCTACATTTGACCCTCGGATTAACTTTTTCCTTTGGTTCCCTTTCTTTGCTTTGATTTGGCATGTTTTCAGTCATCTTCATGCATGAGCATATAGAATAAGCAAGCATACATTTAGCAGACCATTGACAGTAGGAGACCTAGAAAGGTCGAGTTTTCTCAGGCGCATGGGGGTGCCTAACCCCTTCCCCATGCGTAACCAAAATCCTTTCCCTTTCTCTGGCCCGCATTAATCTTGCATTATCCATTAGGCACGTATCACACTTGCATTCTGCATTTTGTTTTGTTTCGTGATTTTCTTGTGTTTTTTGGTTTTCCTCGTCTTTCCATTAAAAGACTAGGTGGCGACTCCTTTTCTTATCCTTTTTGTCTTCCCTTGGTGTTTCTGGGTCTTCTCTTCTTCTTCCGAATTCACCATTTTCGTCGTGATCATATCGGATCTCCTCGTGTGTTTCTGCACACGGAGTAGTAGGAGAGCCGCGCAAGGGTTCCACCGGCATGGTCACAGGAACTGGCGACTCCGCTGAGGATAACTAGATTCTAGCTTTCGTTCTAGTTTCCCTACTTGTCTGTGGTCTGTTTACATTGTGCTTGCTTGCTTGTTCTGTTATTTGTATATATTTGACTGAACATGCCTTGTTTGCTTTCTTTACACTATTGCTATGCCACCGCACATGCACATGATCTGATTCATGCTTTGTTTGTCAATACTTGCTTTTATTCACCTACTTGAGCACTACACCAGCACATGCCATGATCATGCCTTGTGTCTGACTTGTTTGGATGCCATAATTGTGTGTTTTTCCCATTCTTTTTTAATTTGCCATGATTCGGAGAGTAGAGACATGTTTGCCTCCCTATCTGGTTAAAATAAAACACACGAACTCTAACGAACAATTAATAAGGCATAACTAGAGACGAATGCTCACAATCCCCTCTGGTTTAATAAAATGCAAGTAAAAGACACCAAATCGCATATTTGATCATATAGGGCATGCATCTTCTCCTCTCAGTCTACCCACAATTTGCGAAGGACAATCCTAGCAGCCCGTTCTATAGCTTTGGTGTAGGACGTGTTGCTAGTTTGTCCCCCCTTGTCCGGGGTCGTGTCGGTGCTAGTTAAGGGTACAGCTCCATGCAACTGCAGGAGACGAGGCCACCAACACACCACTTGTTCACTACCTGTGCTTTGGCCAGGATTTAGAGCGAGGACCTTACTTTCTGACCAGAGTCGAAAAACCCAAACCCATGAGTGCGTCCCATGTGGTTAGCCCCATGTGGTACATGCATGGTGAGAGAGAGCATGTTAGTAGCATTCATGTGCATGTGTGCATTCATGCTACCCTAACAAACAACTGCATAGCTAACCCTTTTTTTTTCTTGAGTTGTCTTGTCTTCACTTTTTCACTCTTTCTCACTTTTCCACTGACACTTTAGGTTCTTTTCCTTTTGCCAGAAGTAGTGTCCTTTGCGAGTTCCTAGGTCTGAGCCTAGGAGTTCCTTTTTGTGACCTCATTCTTGAGGTATTGTTCTTGATTGTATCTTCCCGAGCTATTTGTCGATTCCGACGATAGAACTTCATAGGCGTCGTCGTTTTATTTGCAATCGCAGCCCTGTCCTCACCCATTCGCTGTCCATCATGGCCCAGCGAGCTTCTGAGACCTCTGCATCAACTGCTTTGGAGGGGATTCCTGTTTCTACCCCTCCTCTCTCTTTTGCCCTGTCATCACTTGTTCCTTCATCTCTCCATGGCGGCTTCTTCCCGGCACCTGGAGCTCCTCGCCCTCCGATTTCAGGACACTGGCAGACCTTCACTGGTCTAGAGCCCGCTACAGAGGTAGTCACTGTAACAACTTCCAGGGTATCTGATCTGATAGTGCCCTATCCTGCTGTTGACCCTCATTCACTTGATGCTCAGTTCGCTACGATTGTCACTTCGATAGGGATCCAGCCTGCATCCTCCTTGAACTTCCAGCCTCCTCTGACATCCCTGCTGCTTGCTGTTCCGACCCTCGGTACTGCTACCGATGGTTCTACCACCATCCAGTCTCAACAGCTTCTAGCCCTTGCATAGAGGCTGCAGAACATGGCTTTCTCCCTGGATCCCACTTTGACTGCGCCTGTCTGTCCTGTTCCTGAGGATCCTGTTCTGCCTGCTCAGGCCATTCATGCAGCACCAGTCACTCTACCACTGCAGTTGTCACCACAACTTCCTGCTGTTCGACGACAAGATTAACCACTCTGCCTGTAGCATCATATCCACAGCATGCACAACATCTTCCTCCAGCAAATGGTGGTCAGCCTCTCGGGCTAGTGGAAGTTCATCGGCCTACGAACCCGACCATACCGGTTCAGCAGCTGTTGCTCCCACAAACAACTACATGCACTGCACAGCATAACATTTCAATACCTTTGCATCTGGTTCAGGCATCAGCATGCACTCCACCACTGGCACACACACACACGGGTACGCTGGTCATCACGCTACAGCACCAAGTGGTGAGATGATAGATCTGGAGGAGCACATGGGTACCATAGACATAGCGTACGCGGGACCCACCCTAGCTGCACACTCGATGTCAACAGCAACGCTTAATGCATTTTGTGCCAGGATGAATGACCTGGGGAAAGCTCTCCGACAAGTGCAGGGCGAGGACCGCCAGTCTTTCTCATTCCGGGACCTCTGCTACTTTCCAGAGGCGGTACTCCCACCGAACTTCCATATCCTGGAATTCGAGAAATACAACAGGAAAGGCTGCCCGATTTCATATCTTAGGGCGTACTGTGGCGATCTCGCTCAACTCCAGGATGACGAGCGACTTTTTATTCGCCTTTTCCAGAAAAGTCTCACCGGTCTAGCTCTGAAGTGGTTCACATCGGTGGATATGACCACCATCAGAACATGGAACGATCTGAGTCAAGCTTTCCTAGAGCAGTACTCCTTTAATCTTGACATTGTCCCAAAGTGCGAGGACCTAGTTGCAACCAAGCAGAAGCCCCACGAGCCATTCGGGGAGTATGTGGGGCGCTGGCGAGCCCTCGCTTCACAGGTACGCAATAGACCCTCTGACGAGGAGTCTATTGAAATCATTATTCGAGGAGCACAGCCAGCCACCGGGGCTCTGTTGATCATTCAGTCCATCTCCACCGTCATGGTCCTGATTAAAATGGCACCCGCGTAGAAGGTTCACTCAATAGCGGAAGTTTCCCTGCACTTGTAGCATTCGCCAAGTAGACGATGGTTACCGGCAGATCTAGTAACAATAACAATGGCAATAATGGATCTAACACTAGATTCAGCCGGAAGGAGTCCGCTAGGAATGTTGTAGCTTATGTAGGAGCTCCTGTTATGCCAGTGAATGTGGTGAACCCGCCAGCTCGAAATCAGGTCATTTATTCACCTACACCTAGAGCTCCACGTACTTCATAGATCACAACCACCGCTGAGTCGGTCTACTAGCCAGCACCGGCAAGGCAAGGGCGTTACCTAGGACCTAGGCGATCACCACAACCTGAGAGAGACTTCACTCCTCTGGTCGAGCCGCTGAGCGTTATATTTCCCAAGGTAGCGTCGCTACTGAAGCTTCCGGAAATCCACCCACTGCCAAACCCGATTCCACCATGGTTTAAGGTGGATTTATTCTGCAGTTTCTATAGAGTCGTAGGGCACTCTACGGATAATTGCTACACACTCCGGAATGCTATTCAGAATCTGATTGACCGCAAGGCTATCACCATTAACACTCAGGCGGCATAGCTTAGGCCCGCACACGGGCACCACACACAACTTCATCTACATTAGGCAATATAGTCAGCCAACCTCTGCTTGAGCATGCACCAGGAACTTCGGGAGTGCATTCCCTTTCTTTGGGTGAGGTCTAACCTTTTGATCCTTCTCACCTCATCCATGATGTTTCTGAAGCCCCATCTTATCAACTGAGTCAGTCTTTCCTTGATACTGTCAATTCTGTTGTAAACATGATTCAGTTGACTACTGGATCGAGGCGCGCGGTTGCCCGACTCATCATGCAATCCGCCCCACCAGTGATCAGTCTGTTAGCCGGACTGAGGCATAACCCGGCCCACCAAGTAGCAGAACCCACTCAGCCAGCGCCAACCCCTATAGAATTAAGAGCCTGTGCTCCTGTGGTCATCAACCTAACATAGGACACCCACTGCATGCCCTACAGTTACACCACCGAAATGTACGCAGAGGTAGCGCGGTCGGGAAGGGTGTAGAAGGCCCCAGCCCCAGCAAACAAGACTAGCCAGCTTGTGGTCCCATCTACCCAAACTAGAACCCCCACTCTTGGTCCAATCCCTGAGGAGACTACCACTAGAGCTAACCCTACCACTAGAACTGATCCACCAGTAGCCGACATTACCGCCCAGCTAAAGAAAATTAAGGCAGATATTTCCATCTGGGACCTTATCCACACCTCGACTAAACATAAAGAAGCATTTCTCTGAGTCTTCTAGGCTGCCCATGTTTCCTCAACAATACAACCCTCAGCCTTGGAAAGCATGGTGGGAATGATAGCTACGCCTGAGGTCATTTCCTTCTCCAGTTCTGAGCTTCCTCCGGTAGGGACAAATCACAATCAACCCCTTTTCATTACGGTGCAATACCAAAATTTCCGCATTCCTCTCACTCTGGTTGATAATGGTGCCAGTTTGAACGTCTGCCCCTTGCGGATTACAAGTCAGGTGGGCTTCAAATCGGAGGACATTACTCCGATTGTAAAGGGAATGATGGCCTTTGATAACACGCACCATGATGCATTAGGGATTCTGACCATTCCCTTGATCACTGGCCCTGCCCGTTTCGAGGTTGAGTTTTATGTTGTTGACCTCGAACCATCCTTCAATCTTCTGCTTGGGCGCCCTTGGCTCCACAAACATTAGGTCATCCCCTTAACCCTCCATCGCATGATCAAATTCCGTTGGAACAATGACATCGTCGTTGCAATGGCGAAAAACCTCGAAAAGGAGAACGTTGAGGCGGTCTCTTCAGTTTCACCCCTTACTATCCGCTTTGACTCCAGACCTTCTGATGTACTTTACCGTGTCGGCCGTTTTGAACCAGTCAATTTTATTTCTATTCTTGAACGTGCCAGTCAGTTGGTCGCTTTTGGCAGTCCCTTTTTGATGGTCGAGAATTTATGTCAGAGATGGGGGTACGAGAAAGGAGCACCTGTTAGGTGGAATGGCCAAGGAATCGCTGAACCAATCACCACGGAGAGAAGATGCGAGTTTGAGGGATTGGGATACAAGCGCAATCCACAGGATAGATACGCGAGGCGTCATAAGTTTCAAAAGCTCATTATTCCACAAGATTTAAACAATTTTGTCTGTGCGGGATTGCTGGATCCCAATCGGAGTTTGATGCTTGCAGCCCCCGAGTCAGATGAGCCGGTCAGTGAGTCAGAATGGGTATGCATAAAGGACTACTACTCAGAGGAGGAAATTAGGGACTTCGGAATGGGTTCAACATCATCCGTGTCGCTAGGGAGATCCATGCTAGCACTGCCGGAGGATCTATCTGTTAATCCAGCAGCAGCATGGGATGCAGCAAGGGCAGATTCAACAGTAACAACTTCAGAACAACAACTAGCAGTGAAGGGATTGCAGCCAGTGCAGTCAGAACTAGTACCTGGGATACTGTCGAAGACTACCAGCGCTTACTATGTGGATTCCCCTTCTGACGAAGAGGAGGGAGATGCCGTGGTGGCTCAAGTAGATAACATGCTCAGTGACTTAGAGGTTCTATTTCAGGAGCAGTTATCAGTGTTGGTTGAAGATGCACAAGATGAAATAAGGCACAGGAAAGGGAAAGCAGCAATGACAGATGACAAGGGAGAATCAGCAACAACACCGGGTCAGTCCGCAGTCATGACCCTGTAAGAGAACAAATCATCAGACGCTAGACTAGAGGAGTTTATCTCTTATCAGCCGGGAGGCGGGTCTAGGTGGTACTATCAGACCTGGCCCCACTTGAGCAGTGGGGTCCAAAAGAAAAGATCCTGAGCTAGGCTCAGGAAGGAACCCGGGCGGCAGCACTCACATCAGTCAAACAAAGGACAACTGCCCACCTATTGTACATGCTGTGCAAAGATAGCACAGTAATCAGAACTTTTGGGTATCAGAGGAGGAGCAATCAGATGCAGGTTCGGAGACAGAAGAACTAGAGGTCTCCTTTCCTTGCTTTGACCTCTTCTACCGCTTCTCATTCCCCCCATGCTTACCACTTTAGGGTGCATAGTGATTCTACACCTACCTTGGGCCATTGGTAGACCTTCGCTGAGTAGGAGTTTGACATCGAATCTACTAAATTGATCGCTACTCAGGCTCTAGATGTGTCTCCTGTCATCTCCTCCTATGGCTTTCCTGCTTCAGCTTCCCAGTCAGCTATGGCGACCATTGGGATAGTCCTCCACCTCTTGTATTCGTCCCATTCTCACCTTCATCCTTCAGCATTATTGCCAATGAGCCCCATAGCTCCATAGGTTCATTTCACTACACCTTTATCCCTATCATCATCCCAGCACTTCATTGCCCCAATGATGATAGTGCCTTCCAAGCCTATTGCATTTGCACAACACTCTGCACAGCATGCGTCCCCATCATCTGGTGGCCAAACCTTCGATTTGGCAGGAGCACAGCATTTTTGGAGCTCACTGCCTAACGTTGTGTCGATGCAATAGCCACCGCTCCCACACTCTATCCATGGCATCTATCCATCTCCTGCACATCAAATACCTGCCCCTGCATTCATGCCACTGGATCCTGCACCCTTACACAGGTATGCTGCCCCTCATGCTTCGACACCAAGAAGCATGAGGGTGGATCTAGAGGAATGCTCACGTGTGACCGATATAGCATACATGGGACCCACCTCAGTTGCAATATCATCAATAGTAGTGACCTTAGATGCCCTCCTTGCTAGGATGGATGATCTAGAGATAGTACTTCATCAAGTACAAGGCGAGGACCGTCAACCCTACCAATTCTGGGACCTCTGCTACTTTTCAGAGGCATCACTCACTCCGAATTTCCTCATCTCAGAATTCGAAAAATACAATAGTAAAGGTTGCCTATTTTTGCATTTGAAGGCATCTTGCAGAGATCTCACGTCACTGCAAGGTGATGAGAAACTCCTGATCCACCTGTTCCAGAAGAGTCTGACAGGGCCAACTCTCAAGTGGTTTACATCCCTCGACATGGCCACTATAAAGACTTGGAATGACCTTAGCTAGGCATTCCTGGGGTAGTATTCGTTCAACCATGACTCGATCCCTAAGCGCGAGGATCTTATCACAATCTGGTAAAGACCCCACGAGTCATTCGGGGAGTATGTCGACCGCTGGCATGCCCTAGCTTTCCAAGTGCATGATAGACCCTTCAATGAAGAGTCTATCGAAATTGTCATTAAAGGGGCACAACCCACGACCAGGGCTTTGTTTAGCATTCAGACCATTCCATCCTTTGCATTTTTTATTCAGGTTGGCACCGACGTGGAAAACTCACTACAAAGTGGGAATTTCCTCGCACTCTTTGCATTCGTAGGGCAGGCCACCACCTCCAGTAGTAGCTACAGAAGCACCTCCGACATCGGCAACTCCCAAATGAAAATCGTCGCATGCATCCAACCTCCTACAACGCTTGTCAAGGTAGAGAGTCAGCCCCACCCAGATTATTTAGCACTTGCATCTAGTTCTCCATACATTGCATACACACCCTGCACCGTCGAGCCTATGCATCATGTCAAACTAGCTCAACAAGGACAGCAACCTAGGCTAAAGCGACCCCACCGCGCTAAAAGGAATTACACTCCTCTTATGGAGTCACTGAGCGTCATTGTTCCTAATGTGATACCTGGGCTTGATTATCTATTTTAATTGTAAACCATGTAATTAATTGTAATATTTTATAAATGATTTATTAATGGATAATCTGTTATTTCTTGTGATTGTGTGAGGATTTGGTTGGTATTCTGTGCACTTGTGTGTGTTGTGGGACCAATGTGGAGTCTGATTTGAGGATGCACAGTTACCTCGGCTTGCGTGTCCATCCTTTTCTCTTTTCTTCCTTTCCTTTTTCTCTCTTTTCCCTCACGAGCCTTCGTCTCCATCTCCTTCTTCCTTCTTCTTCTCCAACCCATGCCACCATAAGAGCAGCCCGTGTCTTCTCGTCCCCTTCGACGTGAAGGCAATGCGATGGGAAGCCAGCACGACGTAGGAGGAAGAGGAGATAAGAGGGAGGAGATGGTGGAGGGAGTGCAGCTAAGAGAGAGAGAAGGAGAGAAGGAATGGTGCATGAGCCAGAGGGAGAGGAGGAGAGTTGAGCCGTGTGTGCCACTACCATGAGTCACTAGGGTTGCGTTGGAGTGCGGGGAGGTCGTTGGGGTGCCATTTGAAGTATGCGACCCCTCTTTCTCCTTCGTTCTATGTTTGTGGCTTGATATGTTAAATGCATGAAAAACAAGATTAAATGCATGTAAAATCATAGAAAAATAGTAGAATGGATGAAAATGTGATAGATAACATGAATATGTAGAAATCATGCGGTTAGGACGAATTTGCATGGATCTGTATGAGATTTTGGTATGCATGCTACAGTAACCCAAAACAAGCTCCATGCCTTTGTGATTTTTGTGTGGATTGCATGATGAATGGATTCATGAATGATTTAAGGGGTTTTGAAGTAGATTCAAGGGTCTACACCCCATGATTTATGATACATGTTTGAGGGGTCCATCGGAGGTCCCCATTTCCAGCAAAATGTGTAGGCTGAACAAGGGATATGTCCTGGACACAGGGAATTTGGTATGTCGAACTGGATTCGGCATATCGAATTCCTGTTAGATTAAGCTAGGATACTTGGTTTCGGTAGACTGAAATCACTCGGTCGATCGAAATAGGGAGTTTCGATATACCGAATCAAGGATTTTTGGTATAACTAACCTGGAATTCGGTCTGTCGATTTTGCCCTAGCTTTGATAAATGAATGTGAATAGAAAATGGAAACTTAATGGTTTTAAACAGATAACGAGTATGTGTTAATGGTGTTTTTCCAATGTAATTGTCATGGAGGAATATGAAATCCAAATAAGTGTATTTGGAAATGATTTTGGGCTTGAAGCCCTAAAAATGAAAGAAAGTGATTAAACGTGTGGTTTTTGGGCGTAAGACCCAATTTATGGTTTTTAAGTATGGTTTTCCATGAATTTGAGTTGGAACCGCAGTAGGGGGTCATGTGTTGCAAGGAAAAGGTTCCTTCAACAAAAAGAATGAAATGGAAATGGTTTTAAATGGAAAACTCAAGAGTTTTGAAAATAAAACACTAATAATGTGTTGTGGAATCACGGGGGTTGGTGTCGGCAATAGGGTAGGAGAATGATACTCCAAAGAAACTAATTGTCAAACACGACCATGGTTGTCAGTGTGGGACCACGAGTGGATGGTTTCAACAAATTGTAAAGATATCAATTGTCAAACACGACCTTAGCTACCGATGTTTGCAACAGTGTAGGCTGAGCCTGAGTTATTGAACCTAGTTGTTCGAGTCACTGATGGGACATCAGATAAAGACGTATCCCGTGCATATATGAAAAGAAATTGAGGCCAGTGGACTGGGGTGATGTCCTCCCGCATGGGGAACTTTACTGTGGCAGTGTAGAGATGTACGGGAGATGGTGTCCTCACCTACTACTTGTGTGCCTGGTTACCCTTGATCAAGGTAACATTAATAAGAAAAGTGGAAATGAATAAGAAAAGTGTTGAATTTGTGAAAATGAAAAGATGTGGTTTGGCTAGGATTGGACTAGTGATTGGTCCTAAAACCTAGAATTAAACAAGAATTATGGTTTTAACCAGTTACCAAATATGTTTGTGATTGTGGTTTTGAGCCCTGTGAGGTATTGTGTTTTAGACTGAACATGCTCAAGGATATGGATTTCTTAGAATAAAAAAAGGTTTTCAAGATGAGTTTTAAAAAAGAGATATGAGTTTTGGAAAAGGCATGTCTTGGAAACAGATTTGCATGTGTTTTAAAGGAAAAGAGGAAATAATGTTTTGAAATGGATTTTCAAAAGAAAACCAAGTTTTATAAATTAAAAGATGTGTTTTTAGTAAATTCGCTGAGTTTTGTTGTGTGTGTGTTTGGAGCGCGTACTGGATGACTTAGATGTCACTCATACGTGCTTTGGTTGGTTTTCAGGTGTAGGTCAGGTTTAGTCGAGTTCCGGTGCCAGAGTAGGAGCTTCTAGCCGCATATCGTTTCCTGAAGGTGAGCCATAGTTACAGTCATTTAATTATTGCTGTAATTGTGTAATTTGCTTATGATACTGTGAATTAGGTAACGTGCCCAGGTTCGGGGCGTTACACCCAAGGTTGAGTCATTTCTAAGACTCCCAAACCCTCGTTCGCTGCCGAATACAATTACCTAGTGGTCTGATGTGAGCACGTACTACAGCTTTGATTGTTGAGTTGGGCATTCGACAGATGGATACATCACTTTGCGGGATGCCATTTAGAATCTGATTGACTGAAAGGTCGTTAATGCTAGCTCTTTGGAGGTAGAAAACACCCCCACATTTACCCCTACACATGCACCCACGCCTGCACCTGTGCACTTGAACCAGCCTGGCACAACCTCACCTGAGTTTTCGAATTTCGAGGATGTCACGGGCTCAGGGGTCTTCTTCCTTTCCCTTGTTCTTTCAGGCGCCAGTTTTTCCATTGTGAATCCTATCAATCTCATCGACCAGATTCCTTTTTGATCTCTCTTTTCTACGGGAGGCTTGTTGTAGACACCCCGATTTTGAGGTGACTCATTGATAAGGCTCTAGATGTTGCTTTGGATGTGACTAACCCTTGAGCCAACCCCAAACCCGTAGCAAGCCTGCAGCCCAATTAGAAAACCAGACAAGTAAGGGAGAGCACCTAGCTAGCACACTTCCTTAGCACACCAAGCTAGCACACTTCCCTAGCACACCTAGCTAGCACACTTCCCTAGCACACTTCCCTAGCACACCTAGCAAGCGCACCTCCCTAGCACACATAGGTGGTGCATATAGCCGACGCACATCCCTGGCGCACACCACTTCGCAGGCTACGGGCTGCTGGCTTTCCACCTACCATAGTTGTTACCTCTAGCAACGAATATGCCATGGAATCTTCCAGGCTTTTCGTCTGTGAGGCTCTCCCCATTCCCATGAGTTACCCATGAGAAAATCCTATATAAGGACCCCCATAGGTAGCCATAGAGAGAGGTTAGAAATCCTGAGTTGTAGTTAGAAATCCAGAATTCAGCAATTCTGCTCTGAGCTAGCTTCTTGCACGAGCTATATCCTCTATCCAGCAACCTATATTCATTTTCTGGAGCATTCCCTTGCATCCCAAAGCACCCTTGGTCCTTCCAAAGCAACAAGGATCTCTTTATCTCTGAAATTTCGAGAGGGAACATCTTGAGAGGTAGGCCTTCTATCTCTTCTTCCTTTTTAGCTATATTTTCAGAAACATGATAAGACATGCT
>JAMKQA010040079.1:0-21188 GCA_024699735.1 Posidonia australis | reverse complement strand
AACCAAGAAACAACAGATTATCCATTAATAAACCATTAAACACAATATTACATATAATACATGGTTTATTATATAAAAATGGATAATCAGGCCCTGATATTACAACAGGTTTCTATCTTGTCATGAAAGATTTTTATTGGGTTCAAGTTTATGCTTGACTTTTAAATTTGTGATCGAGAAAAAACAAAAATCGAAGCAAAATATAAACCCTAGATCAGGATTCTAGAAAAATCCAAAAAATATTTGAAATTAAAATATAACAGAAATATCTGACTTAGGATTTTTTTTTTTTTTTTTTGTCCTTCTTTCTTCTAAATCTCCAGAAATGTCTTTGAAAAGAAAATAAAATAAAATGAAGTAGATGTTTTTTTTTTAAAACAAACAAAAAGAAAGGAATAACTGACAATAAATCAATGTTAAAACACTATTTCCCCAGCAACGACGTCAAAAACTTGATGTGTCTTATTTAATTACAGTAAGAGCACGATGTACTATGTAGTACGTGGCAAATACGGGTCGATCCCACAGAGAAAAGTGTTCAAGAACAGAGATTTATTATCAATTATTGAGATGAAAAAATGAGAGAGATGATGACTAAGGACTAAACACTTATGAAAAATTCAGAATAAATGAAGAACTAGGATTTTTCCACAGTATAAATGAAGAACTAGCAAAATTCAGAATAAATGAAAAACTAGGACTTGCATATGTCAGAGACAAATCTGAATACAAAATTTAATCTTGAATTTTGAATACAAGATATTTACAATTGAGAATCTTATCTAAAGAAGACCAAGTCAAAAATATCTTGTGCAAGTGCTTGGAAAGCGTCAGATCTGCATCTGAGTACCTAGGAGGTGTCCATGTAATCTAGGATCTTCTTTGACTTTTTCCACAGCTTGACTGATATTTTGCTAGTATTTAGGCACATGAAAAATATGTGTTTGACCTCTTGACATAGATCTAGAATTTTATATACAAAAAGCTCTTCTTTTCTAGCACAATTATTCTTTTCTCCTTTATTTTTCTTAGATTCTTTCTAAGTCCTCAAGTTCTGTAAAATTTGCATGAAGCACCTCAAGTAATATTATTTATATACAAAATAGACAAATATGGGAATAAAATATGCATGAATTATAGGTTAATCAGGCATCCATGTCATCTAGGATATTCTCTGTCCTTTTCTATTGGTTGAATGATATTTCACCAGTATTTAGGCACATGGAAAATGTGTGTTTGACCTTCTGACGTAGCTCGAAAATTTTCTATACAAAAATCTCTTCTTTTCTGGCACAATTATTCTTTTCCCCCTTATTTTTCGTAGATTCTTTCTAAGCCCTCAAGTTATGCAAAATTTGCATAAAACACCTGGAGTAATATTATTTATATACTGTAGACATCCCGGTTTCTGGCCAATGTTGGTAGGTGGACCCAGTAGAGAGTGCAACTAGACGGTTGGCCCGGTCCTACCTCAATTCCCCAACCAAGCCCATAAGCCTAAGCCAACCCAAAATCCTCAAATTACCCTTAACTCCACTCATCCAACTAAGCCCAACACCTAAAAATCCAGCCTGTGTGCTCTGGCCCAATGACATGCGTAGCCCGATAACACGACCCAAGTTTGCATCAGGGCCAAGGTAGCATAACAGGCGCCACTTGACTTGTCACTTTCGTTGTACGACCTCGTACCTAGATGTGCAATGTCGTGCACGGAGCATCGGTTTGTCCCTCGGCGTGCCAGACATTTCCAACCTTCCACACCCTGCCACTAGCCTTCCATGCCCTACATCGCCTATCGCTGCATGCCACCTCTATAGCACGTCGGCGAGCCACTCCTAGCATCCCTGACACCAAGCCACCCACGCCATCAACCACCTACAACCCCAAGCACGATGCACCAAAAACCCCCTTGAGCTCCTTCAACAACACACCAAGCAATCGCGCAAGAAAGAACCTAGAGAGACCCGAGAGCTGCCTCACTGGAGAAAAGGTGAACCCAACACCCACACCGTGAGCAACCACCCTTTTCTCCCCTCCAGCGAACATCCCAAGTTCCCCAACCAACCTCCGCTTACTCCCGAGCCACCTTCAGTCCTTCTCAGTTGCGCCTTCACCTTCAACCTCTCCTAGAGTTCCCCACCAGCCGACGTCGGCGATGCTTCCCCAACCATCCACAGGTACAACATTCTTCCCAGGACCATCATAGGAATACCTAACATCCTTATTGCATCATTCCTGCATAGTTTTTCCGTGTTTTCGTTCTCATTTGTGCATCATGTCATTTTTGCTGTCGGTGGACACCAATCACCGGCGTGAGGCCAACCCAGCTCTTGAGCACTTGGTGCAAACGTCCTACAGCCCCTCTCCCTCCTTCCTCATTCCTGGAAGCGACCGAATTGACCTCCCAAGTTGGAGGCCTCTCATGGGGCTCGCTGGAAGAAAGGTCGGCACTAATGCCGGCGATGGAGATGGGGAGGAGAGCTCATAGCCTTCCAATGTTTTCCTTGCATTCACATCCATTCGTGGTGGTCTCCCCAAGCTCCTGGATGCTCCCTTTGGCTCGGTGACACCCATTTTCCGAGGATGAGGCGATGAAGAAGGAAGGTCTGGCCCCTGTCCCACCTGCGTGCCCCCATAGCACGCCTCACATGCGCATGTTGGACAGGGCCTGGATGGGATCTGACCCGACCAAGCCAAGGACACACCTACCTTATTCAAGGTCACCCATGCATGTTCTGTTTCTTCAAGCTTGGTTTTACCCTCCGACACTTTAATCTCTTGTTTTTACTTAAGTGTTCTTTTATGAAGTGGTTTCCCGGTTCCTAGCTTATGCATGAACTCTAGTATGATAAATCTCCCTTGCACCTTGTTAGCCATTGCATTATACCTCCTGTGAACCTGGGATCAAGCCATGATGACAAATAGCCATGGCACCTCTGGGTGGCACATCGTGGCTGCGCGAGTCACTTGCACGTCGTACATTTGCGTGTCATCCAGGAGTGAAATCAGGCATAGCTTAACCATTGATCCCACCACATCTACAACCAATGTTTTGTTTTGTGTTTCCTGTGTTGATTGTCGTATTTCCTTAATCACATAATTTATTTTTCTTGCATCATCCATATAGCCCCACTAATTGGCATCAAGGTGCCCACATTTCCATGCATGCGAGTGAAATTCCAAGAAAGACCGACTCGTCGAGCGTTCGGGGGTGCCTAACACCTTCCCCGTACATAACAGGAGTCCTTACTCTTTCTTTGGTTCGCAATGATCCATGTGTCGAATCCATTTGGCATGAGTCATCTATTATTTAACATTTGATTTCAAGTTTTGGTTTTCCAATACAGTTTTCCTTGTCTTCCCGTTTTAAATAGACTAGGTGGCGACTCCTTGTTTTATCCTCAAATTGTTTTTCTGGTGTTTTTGAGCCTTCTTCTCGTCCTCGGATTCGCTAGATTCTCTATGGCCTTACTGGTCTCCATGAGGTCCCGATCGTGTAGGAGTGCACCTCACCTTCACCGGCATGGTCACAGGAACTGATGACTCCACTGAGGATAGATAGACTCTGGCTTTCATTTTTTGTTTTTTCTTGCTTGCATAGTTACCCTTTGTGTGTACTTGATATGCCTTATAGATGATGTACATTTTGCTTTACACCATGATATCATGTTCACATCACAATGCACATGCCATGTTCCATGCCCTTTGCAATGTTGCTCATTTTCTTTATCACAATCCTGTTCACAACACGAGCACATGCCATGTCCTTACCTTTTGTCCGATGCTTGTTTTGCTATGATCTATGTGTTTTATCTTTCTTTTCTACCTTCATTTAGGCAAAACTAGAGACTTGCTTGCCTCCCTTAGGTTTAATTTAAAATTTTGCAAGTAAAATCAATGCATAAGGACAACTAGAGACAATAATATACGTTTTTCCCTCAATGGTTAATAAATGGGCAAGTTAAAATCACCAAGCATATTCGCATGATTGAAGCATATAAGTGCATGCATCCTCTCTCCTTTGAGTCCACCTACAATTTGCGAAGGCCAGTTCTGATTTTCTTGTCCTATTGCTTTGGCGTAGGATTTGATGACGGGCTATCCCCTATTGTCTAGGGTCGTGTCGATATTAGTAGAGGGTACAGTCCATGCTTTGGCAGAGTCGAGGCTCCCAACGCACCACCGTTCCACAGCTTTAACATGGGACGGAACCCTACAATCTGTCTTGAGTTAGAGACCCATTCACCCTAAGAGCAACCGAAGTAGGCAACCTCCTAGGAAGTTGCATCCATGTGCATGTGTGCCATTCATACCATTTAAAAAACATTGCATTGCTTATCCTCAGGTTTTGATACCATGACAGCAGCTACCTCCCACAAACCCTGCATCACTCACAACACAGCATACTGCCTACCCTCTATCCCTACATCAGGCACAGGTACCCCCATGCATCTCACACCACACCATGGACCCGCACGGGTATGCCGGCCATCATGCCATGACACCAGGTGGTATGATGATGGATCCCAAGGAGCACCTTGGTGCGACCCACACGGTATATGCGGCATTTGTCCAAGCTGCACCAACCTCGACAACAACGACCCCAAATTCCCTTCTCTCTAAGATGGGCGATTTGGAAAGAGCACTTTGACAAGTGTAGGGTGGGGACCGCTAGTCTTTTCAGTTCCTGGACCTCTGCTATTTCCCAGAGGCAAATCTCCCACCGAATTTCCAAGTCTCGGATTTTGAAAAATACAATGGAAAAGGCTGCCCAATTTCCCATCTGAGGGCATATTGTGGAGACCTCGCTCAGCTTCAAGCTAATGAAAGGTTGTTGATCCGCTTCTTCTAGAAGAGTCTCTCTGGTCCTGCCTTGAAGTGGTTCACTTCTTTAGATATGGCAACCATTCATACTTGAAACGACCTAGCCCAGGCATTCTTGGAATAGTATTCCTTCAATCTGGACTTGGTCCCCAAGAGGGTGGATTTAGCAGCCACCAAAAAGAAGCCCCATGAGCCGTTTGGAGAGTACGTCGGGTGCTGACGTGCCCTTGCCTCACAGGTCAAGGATAGGCCCTCTAATGAGGAGTCTATCGAGATGATCATCCGTCGGGCCCTTGCCTCACTGGCATGCCATCACCACTTTCTCATCCCTGATTAGAGCCGACGCTTGCGTGGAAAGCTCGCTACGAAGTGGTAGTTTTCCTGCACTCACCACGTTCGCCAAGTAGGCAACCATCCCTAGACACAACAGCAGCAACAGCAACAACAACAACAACAACAACAAAAACAACTCTAGCTCCAACTATCCGAAAAGGAGGGACCCCCCGAAGAGCGTCGTTGCATAGGTTGGGTCCCTTGTTGTGCCTGTGAACGTAGTGGGCCCATTGGCTCAAAATCAGGTAGTCTATACTCCAGCATGTAGGACACCCCACACACCCCACATCACGACCACTGCCGAGCCAATGTATCCTGTAGCACCGGTAAGGCAAGGACAACACCCCCCACAAGGGAGGCCCCGATGATTCGACCGGGAGTTTACCCCGCTGGTCGAGCCATTGAGCGCCATCCATCCCAAGGTGCAATCACTCCTTAGGTACCCGCACGTTGGCCCATTGCCAAATCCATTGCCAGTGTGGTATAAAGCGAACTTGTACTGTAGTTACCACTAGGCCTTGGGCCACTCGACGGACAACTGTTTCAGTCTTCGGAATGCCATACAAGACTTCATTGATCGCAAGGTCATTGTTATCAACACCTAGGATGCAAGGTCTGCACCCACCCCAACACAAGCACTAGCACCAGCACCAGCACAGCCACACCCCAGCATAGTCAATCAGCTTCTCCCTCAGCATACCAATCCGGGAGCACCCGGGACCTCAGGGATTCACTACCTCTTTCCTACCGGATCCAGCTCTTCCCAACTGGACCAATCTGATCTTGCCTCTGAATCGTTCTCGTCTCAGCTGCATCATTCCTTTCTCTCCGGTTTAGGGTCTGTCATCGATAAGATTCAACTGACTGCCAGCACAGAGTGCATGATCACATCGCCTACCATGCAATCCTCCCCAAATCAACCCATTTGCCTTGAAGCCATGCCTCAGCCAACTCCAACCCAACCCGTCCAGTTGGCAACCTACCCTGCCATGCCTTCCACTAGCCAACTAGTGGCCTAGCTATAGTTGGTGGCTTGTACGCCCCTGGTCATCAATTTGACTAGGGATACGCACCGAGTATCGTATGACTATGCCACAGAAATGTGTGTAGAAATCACGCAGTCTGGACGGGTATAGAAGCCCCCAACTCTGGTCCCCAAGGTAAGCCACCCAGCACCACCTCCACCTCAACAAACAAGTCAGCCCCATAAGCCCATCACTAAGGAAGAAACCCTCAAGTCCACCACCAACATTGCCAGCAAGTCCCCAGATGATGTCACCTCCCAGCTCAAGAAAGTCAAAGCCAATATATCCATCTGGGACCTCATCCATACCTGGGTTGAGCACAGGGAGGCCTTCCTCAGGGTATTCCAGGCAACTCATGTATCCCCCACCAATGAGCCCACAACTCTCAAAAACATGATAGGCATGATCGCAATGTCGCAGGTCATCTCCTTCTCATCCCAAGAGTTGCCTTCGGTGGGAACCAATCACAACCAACCGCTATTCGTCACCATGTAGTTCTAGAAGTTCTGAATTCCCTTGACACTGGAGGTCTAAATATCTGCCCCTTGCGCACTTGTAGACACCCTGATTTTGAGGTGGCTCATAGGTAAACTCTCCAGTTGTTGCTTTGGATGCGGGAAGCTCAACCACTTTTGAATCTTACTCAACCTTTTAACTTGCCAGAGATCATTGCATAAATCGACCACAAGCCCATAGCAATCCCGTGACCCAATTGGCAATTCAAATAGCTAGTGGAGAGCACCAATGTGGAGCACTTGACTGGAGCACTAAAGTGGCGCACCTAGCTGGAGCACCACGGTGGCGCACCTAACCAGAGCACGAAGCTAGCGCACAGCCACTTTTCAGAGTGTTGGCTGCTGGCTTTTCATCTCCCGTGCTTGTAACCCTCGCTAGCGGATCTTTCCTGCGAATCTACGTCAGGCTCTTCGTTTGCGAGGCTGTCTACATCCCATGGGAGTTACCCTTGTGGAACTCTATAAAGGACCTCCATTGGCAACCATTTAGGAAAGACACTTGGCAACTCATCACTCTTTGGTTAAGCCATTCACTTACTACCAGCAACCCTCTCTTGTTTCCTGGAGATACCCTTACATTCCAAAGCATTCTCAGCCCATCCAAAGCAACAAGGAAATATTATCTTGAGCCTTCAAGGAGGAAACACCATAAGCAAGGTAAGATCCTTACTCCTCTTTCACTTATCCTTTTATTTAAGCTCTAGATATTACACCATATAAAAGCATGTAAAAACTTGATAGATGATCTGTTAGTAAGTTGTTTTCATACGATGAGATGATTGCACCATGTATAAGATGCTTTGCATGTTAAATTCGGTATGTTAAAATCTGCATCATATGATCTCTGTAAGTTGTTTTCATCTCTGTTTTTATACAAGGAATCATGATTCGTGCAAATACTTGCTATGAAATGAGCTGCACATATATTCTTTATATGTTCACCATTTGCATATGATTGTTAAGTTCACTAGCTCATTGCATGCTCTTTAGAATCTACAATGCAATATTTCAGCCCTTAACCCATGATCTTGCATGATTTTAAAATAAATGATAAAAAGACTTTCATTGCTTGCTGTTTATAGTGTTTCAGCTTTTTACCATATGAATAATAAATCTAGTTAAGATAAATCACAATTAACCTCTTGCATCTGGACCAGAATCTAAAATCAGACAACAGTCTGATTCAGATTTTTTGGAGTGCACCACACTGGAGCACCAAGGTGGCGCACCAGGGTGACGCACCTAACCAGAGCAAATCATCATCTTTGTATCATGACCTGCATGCTTTCCTGGGTGTTTTTGACTTTGATTTTTATTGTGTTGATTCTCTGATAAGTCAGGTCTTTGTATGCATGATTTCAGTCTTGGATGACACTATTTTAAGCCTTTTTTGCATCTTGCATATTCAACCAGTTGCTGAAATCTGGTAAGCTGATTGCCCCAATGAACTCTTGTTTGGGAAGTTCTTATGCATCAGTCCATGATCCAGATCTGGATAACATGGCTGAATCTTGTTGTTTTTACTTAGCATAGGGATGGTGTGGTCTTGTGTGAGGCATACAACCCTTGAGCACAAAACCCATCTTATGTTTTCATGTTTGGACTTTGATGTATACTCATGTTGCATTCTCTGATTAGTTTGCAAGTTTACAAGAATTTTGCATTGCATGGCATTCTCGTTTTCTCTGGCACACTTCCCTGGCATCAATAGAGCACATAGGTGGTGCACCAGACTGGAGCACCAGTCTGGCGCACCACATAGGCGCACCAGCCTGTTTTCTATTGCACAAAGTTGCATTTGGCATGTTGTTTAGCATGTTTCTTGTTTTGATTTGTTTTTGGTTTTCTCTGGTTGTCTTCCTAGATATATCAAGAAGACCCTATTCAGTTTTCAGCCCTTTTCATGCATGATAGATCCTATTTTGCATATAGTAAAGTGATGATGAAAATCACTCGAACTTGTTAGATCTTTGATCATATCTGTGCAATATCTTTGCACCGGTGCTTGACCCACCATACGAGTGACCTTTTTGAGCATTAGGACATGCCCTATAGCCTACACACCCATGTTTAGCATAAGACACCATAGCATTGCATTGCATATCGCCCTTGGGCATACAGAAAAGGCCGAAAAGTTGACATTTCATATAAGTAAAATGAGAAACCCATAGAAAGACCGATTTTCGGGCGCACGAGGGTGCCTAATACCTTCCTCGTGTCCAATTTTCTAGTTTATGACCTTCTTTTCCATTGACTTTATTGCATGATTTGAATGTTTTAAACGGTTTTCCTCGTCTTCCATTTTTAAATAGACTAGGTGGCGACTCATGCATTTTACTACTATTTTTATCGTATTTGCCGTGACTTTGTCGACCCTCGTACATTTGGCCTTTTGCGCCAAACCCGAGGTTGTCGCCGGCATGGTTATAGCACTACAAGCAAAATCATATTCAAACCTGAGGATATCACGCCAGCTGTCAAAGGAATGACGTCTTTTGACAACACGCACCACGATGCGTTGGGGGTTTTGGTCATTCCTTTGATTGTCGGTTTGGCTCAATTCGACATCAAATTCTATGTTGTTGACCTCAACCCTGCTTTCAATATTCTGCTTGGACGCCCTTGGCTGCACAAGCATCAGGTCATCCCATCAACCTTGCACTGTATGATCAAGTTCTACTATGTGACGACATTGTCGTTGTCATGGCAGAGACCTTTGGGAAAGACGAGGTTGGCGCGGTCTCTTTTGTTGACCACCAGACTGTCCACTTTGATCCCAAGCCATCGGATGTACTCTATCGTGTTAACCGTTTCAAACCAGTCAATTTTGTTCCGAAACTCGAACGCGTTAGCTTTCTGTCCATTCATAGCCACCCTCAGCTTATGGTTGAGAACCTCTATCACTGATGGGGGTACGAAAAGGGAGCACCGCTCAGGCGATAAGGTCGAGGGATTACGAAGCCCGTCGAGGCAGAGGAAAGAAGAGACTGTGAAGGACTTGGATAGCAGGAACCACATGGAAGCGCACACAGACACCGAAGTCTGCATATCCCTCGGGATTTGACTAACTTCATTAGTGCAGGTGTGATGGACTTGAACAGGAACCCATCCTCAGTCATTACAGTGCAGCAATAGCAGAGTCCAGCAGAAGATGTCGAGTGGGTTTGCATTGAAAAATTACTACACAGATGAAGACACCTTGAGTGTCGTTGGGCCAAGCCCCATAGATAGAACAGAGCAGCAACAAGCAACAGTCCCAGCATCAGCCCGTCTAGCTTTACCACCCCCTTTAGCAGCAGCAGCAGCATCACCACAACCGCAGTCAGTCGTAGTCACAACAACAACAGCATCATAGCCATAGTAAGTTTCAGTCATAGTAGCAGCATCACAGCCATAGTCAATCGCAGCAGCATCACAGTTACAGTCAGTCGCAACACCAGCACCACAGTTTTAGTCAGCCATAGTAGCAGCACAACCAACAGAGTTGCTAGAGACGACAACAGCCTAGATGCAGCAGTTCAACTGCACTAATATCCAAACCTTTCCTATTCTGAGATCTTTGGTACAGTCAGAATTTTGTGCCTAATATGTCGACTTCGCCTCGGACGAGGAGGAGGGTGTGGCCATCAAGACCCACATGTACACTGTACTAAATGACCTGGAAGTGCTATTCCAGGAGAAACTGGCTGTCTTCGCAGAAGACGCAGCCGAAGAAGACAGAAACAGGAAAGGGAAAGCAATAGCGTCGGAGCCAGAACTCACCCCACCCTAGAGCCATCAGGGTCCTCCAGCAATCATGGTTGTGGAGGACGGCAAGACAGTCAGGACTAGACCAGAGGAGATAACTTTCAAGCAGCCAGGAGGTGGGTTTAGGTGGTATTTACAACAAAAGCCTCACCTTAAGATAGGCAAGGGTCAAAAAAAGACCTTGAGGTAGGCTCCTTCGAGAGCACATGGGGCGAGCCCCAGAGCAGTCACCCGCAAGACGACCGTCGGGGGAAGATTGTTGTAAATAGTACGAAAAACACAAAAAAAATCAGAAAAAAAAAATACAAATACCAAAAATACTAGAACTACTATAGTAGAGGGAGAAGAATAGGCCAGCACTTCAACAAGGCGAAAGAGCGTAGGATCGGAATCCACGCAATGCAGCTACAAGAATACCAGAGTCAGCGTGACCCTCCTCAAGTGCAGACAGAGGCTGGAGTCGGAACAGATCTTCTCCTTTGATATCATTGACTCCACATTCCAAGAGGAGGTATTGTCGAAACTAATAGCATACGAGGTGTGACCATGCTTGGCCGGGAGATTTGTCGTGGAGTCGCACTAGAGGGAGGAGGCCACAGCCATGCCACGATGGCAAGGGCGTAAGATAAGATAAGACAAAAAATCAGAGTCGCCACCTAGTCTTTTAAGGGAAAGACAAGGAAAACAACAAACAAACTACAAAAAGAGATGAATGTATATGATGCAAATGAAAAGGCCAAATGTCTACAAACCGGGGAATGGATAAGGATTCCTGTTACACACGGGGAAGGTATTAGGCACCCCCGTGCGCCCGAGAAACTCGGTCTTTCTAGTCTAATTTGCTTGCTAAAGGATGAATGTTTACTGAGCCTAGATTGTACCCTAATCATGCTAATATGAATTCCAAGTCATGACTACATGGATGTGCAACATGTATGCAAAAATTGCGAAGAAACCCATACGAAATGCCGAAATAACGAAACAAGAAATGACAAAGAACATCACATGAAATAACGATGTTTTTGAAGAGAATGGCCCAAAAAACCATACCAATATCAAGATAATCAACAATGCGATCAACCCAAATCATCAGAATCTTGGAAAACATCACGGGAACCAAATGGAAAAATTGCGAAGAAGTCCGCGTAAAACGGCCAAATGGTGACATATGAAGAAAATCACATGAAATGACGATGTTTTTGAAGAGAATGGTCCGTGGAACCATATAGACCTAAAGAGAATGAAAAATATGGTCAACCCAAATCATCAGAATCAAGAAAAATGTCATAAAAATCAGCAAGGAGAAAATAAACCGCAATTGGGCCAATGTAGGCCTTTAGGTTAATTAATATATGCCCTCGGGCAACGAAAACCAAATCAAATCGAAAAAATCCAAAATGTGGACTAAAGGGAATCAAACCAAATGTCAAGTGAACGAATTCGAAAATGGATGGAGGGAAAATCCACGGAAAAACACATAGAATGCAGACTTACTCAAAACGAATGAAATGATGTGCAAGTGCAATGAAAAACTATGTAAAATGCATGAAAATGTACCTAAATGTGTAGAAAATTCTGAGGAATGATTTATATAGAGATTACCCTTGACTAAGTGCAAAAATAACATGCGTGGGCTTGAGCTGACAGCATGGGGGTAATTGGGTAATTTCACGTGACTAAATGTGATAAATATGTGCATGTGCATGATGCATGGCCTGATGTATGAAAAAATGTATATAAAATGCCAAGAAATTGTTATTCACAAGGAGACATGATAGAAACAAGATTTTAAACACAAGGTAATGATGTAAATGTGGAAAATGACAAGTTCAGGGACCAAAGTGCAAAATTCACAGAAAAAGGGGAAATCATGATTAAAAAGTATTCAGAAACTTTTATCTTAATGTTCAAATGATGGATTAAATGAAAATGTGGCATTGTGGTGTGAGATGTGTGAAAATTGCACTTTAGTAATTTCCTGAGAATTTAGGGTCTAATGTGCAAAATTCAAACATAATGTGCAAAGGTGACTAAAATGTGAAATCGAAGGTCATTTTAAATTGCAAGCATGATTTTTAAATGAAAACTATATTCAAGTGCAAAATTATAAATACATACGATCAAAAAAGTGAAAAAATGCCAAAATGTGTGTTAAAACAATTAAAACCCTAATTAATGGATTTGAAATTAAACTAAGGGCATGGATGCAAATTTCCTACACTCAATAACTGTATTTCAAGAATTTAGGGGCTTTCATGCAAAGTTTGAGGGCTTAAATGTGATGAAAATTAGACTTTTATGATGATCGATGTGATGACAAAGTTTTTTTAAGGTTCTGGATGCAAGTTTCACAAAGAAAATTCAATTTAAAAAGCATTGGGGGCATGGTGCAAATTTTCAATACTTAGTTGCAAGGAAAACATGATTTCAGAGCTTAAATGTGATAAAACAAATATTTTTTGAGCTGGTCATACAAATAGAAAACATTTAAGGGACAACATGCAATTTTTACAATAAAATAAAGACAACAAAATCTTATTTACAACTATAGGGGTTTACACATAAAAAACAGGACTTAAATGTAATGATCCTAAGGACCTAAATATAATCGACTAAAAACCTAAGGACCTAGGCAAAACAATCCCTCTTCGAAGATCACCGGCGTCTTCACTTCGGTGCGAACTCTGGCGATGGACCTACGGCGGTGCAGCGGGGAAGGATGGCTGGCAATAGTCGGGGAAACTTGAGGGCGGCACGGCGAGCGTTCCTAGGGTGTAGGGCAAGGCTGGAGAAGGCTAGGGTGTTCCTCCCACCTCGCGCTTCGATGAGAAGTTGTTGACATCGGAGAAGACGACGGCGGAGTGGTTTGTGACGGTGTTGCCGCTGGGATGGTGTGGCAGCGAGCGGGGGAGCTTCACGACAGTACGGTGGATGCTTCGAAGGGGCCAAAGGAGATCGGGGAAGTCGGGGAGGCTCCACCCACTTCCCTGGTCGGCGGCGAACGTGGCGGAGGTGGGGACGTTGCTCCGGTGGCTGTGAAGGTGGCATGACAATGCGGGGAGCTCCATGGTGATACAACGGAGCTTCCGGAGGCGATGGCTTGAAACGGGCGTGGTCGGAGTGTTCTAGTGGATTCCATGGCAAAGGGGTCGACGACAGAGCAACGGTGACGTTCTTGGCCACAGGAGGCCAAGGAAGCCCCTCCTGAGCGATGGAGGCTCAGGGAGGAGGAGGAGGAGGAGGAAGGTGGAGGAAAGGCCCCAGGGGCCTCTTCCTGACCCAGGAGGCCAATGGCCTCGCCGATGGTGGTGAACCCACCACTAGAGAAGGGGGAAACGACATGTAAAGGGGAAAAACCCGACGAGACTCGATTCAGAATGCTCAAATACGCTCAACAAAACTAACAACAAATGTGGACATTAAAAGAAGGGAAGATTACCTAGATGAAGGCTAGGCTGTCCTCCCGATGAGGCTTAACAGCGACGACCCTTGCTGGTGATTGCTCCAGCAACGGTGGCTGCGAAGGCTTTTGGGTTGCAAAAGGGGTTAGCGGAAGGGCTCTAGATTGGTGCTTTTGCTAGGGCTCTTCTCTCTAGGTTTCGAAACGACACCCCCATCTCAATCGGTGATGAGGCGTTTTTAAACGCCAATGAAGCCTTCCAAAGTCGTTGATCCTCCTCTCCAGTGATTGATGATCATCCGATGCTCACGTGAGCTAAAAGAGAGTTGAGGTGGCTCACCGGAGATCACACGTTGGCTGAGGATTGGCACCGGAGATCGTGGCCTAAATGGCACCAAAGAAGAAGGGGGCCTGTCGGAATTATTTTTTTGACATTTCTAAGTTCTCTGGTTGAAGGAAAATGAATGGGTGTTGTGGATTGGTATGGGCCTGCGAGTGGGCTTTTTTTCTCAAGGTTTTTAGGTTTTGGGAATTAGGGTTTTGGTTTTTAATTTTAGGGTTTTTATGGTTTGTTTTAAGGTTTTGATTTTTATGGTTTTATGTTTAATCAAGTGGTTTTAATTAGGATTTTTGGGGTTAATTACTTTTTTAGGGTTTATGTGATTAGGGTTTAGGGATTTTAGGGTTTTATTTAACTTAGGTTTTTTTGTGATTTTAATTAAGTTTTTCTGTGATTTTAATTTAGGTTTTGGGTTTTAGTTTTAAGTTTGATTAATTGATTTGAATTAGGGTTTTTGGGTTTGGTTATTTTAGGTTTTTTATGGTTTTAATTAAGATTAAATGGGTTTAAATGGATTTTGTTAATTGATTTAAGTTTTGGATATGATTAATTTTAAATTTAGATTTAATTAATTTTTACTTGATTTAATTAAGGATTTAGTTTAAATTTTGATTTAATTGGCTTTTTATTAGGGATTTGATTTAGATTTAGATTTAATTGGTTTGATTTTTGTTTGGATTAGGGTTTTTATTTAATTAGATTTAATATTCAATGGATTTTATTGAATATTACTTGATTAAGGTTTTAATTAGGGTTTTTGTTGAATTAATTTGACTTTTAAATGGTTTACATGTATTTTACTTGATTTTGATTTTAATTAGGGTTTTCACTTAATTAACTTGGATTTTAAATGGTTTGAATTGATTTTATTTAATTTTGGTTTTAATTAGGGTTTTCACTTAATTAATTTGTATTTTAAATGGTTTGAATGGATTTTATTTAATTTTGGTTTTAATTAGGGTTTTCACTTAATTAATTAGGATTTTAATTAGTTTAAATGGATTTTGTTTGATTTTGGTTTTTAATTAAATGTTTTATATTGATTAATTTGAATTATAATGTCTTTAGTGAGTTTTATTTTAGTTTGGATTTTTAATTATGGATTTTTGCTTAAATTAGGTTAGAGTGGGTTTGTGTGAGCCTAAATGGGCTCACATGGGCTTTAGTGGGTTTGAGTGGGTTAAGTGGAGTTAGGGTTTTGGTAGAGTTAAGGTTTAGGTGGAGTTAGGGTTTAGGTTTATGGTCGCAACCAGAGTATTTTTTCAGAGGTGTCTACTGCCAAGTGACTGCAAAATCAAGGTGTCTACACGAGGAGGAGGACGACATGGACGTCGATGATTCAGAAGTTGAGCCAAAATTTCACCCTCACGACGACGATCCAGAAGGTCCAAATTTGCACGTCAAGGAGGACACAGTGGTAGTAAATATCGACGCGTCGGGCGATGTTAAGGAGGTCCGTATTAACGATAGATTGTCGCCATGGGCAAGGGCAGATTTTATCACATTTCTGAAGGAGTACAATGATGTCTTTGCCTGGAGTTATGATGATATGGCCGGACTAGATGTTGAAGTAGTAGTACACACCCTACCATTGAAGCCAGACACCAAGCAAGTCAAGCAGAAACTCAGAAGATGGTGCCCATAGTGGCTTCTCAAATTGAAAAAGGAAATCATGAAGCAACATCAAGTCAAGTTTCTCAAAGTCGTCCTTTACCTAGAGTGGCTAGCCAATGTGGTTCTAGTGCTAAACAAGAACGGATGGGTTCTCATGTGCATTGACTATAGATACCTCAATAAAGTGAGCCCAAAAAATAATTTCCCGCTACCTCACATCAATGTACTGGTGGATAAAACCGCAGGGCACAAAATGTTATCATTCATGGACAGCTTCTCAGGCTACAACCAGATCAGAATGGCAGAAGAGGACGTAGAGAAGACATCATTCATCATCCCTTGGAGAGTCTTCTGCTATACGGTGATGTCGTTTGGGCTCAAGAGTGTTGGAGCTACGTACCAGAGGGCAATGACAGCACTCTTCCACGACCTCATGCACTAGGACATCGAGGTGTACGTAGATGACATGATTGCCAAATCCAAAGAGTTCAAGGATCATCTCGCCTGCCTGAGAAAGCTGTTTGACTTCCTGTTGAAGTATAAGCTTGGCTAAATCCCAGCAAATGTATGTTTGGTGTGACATCTAGAAAGCTCCTGGAATATATAGTCAGCCATAAGAGGATCAAGGTCGACCGTAATAAAACTAGAGCCATCATCGACATGCCTTCTCCGACCACGGAGAAAGAGGTCCGAGGCTTGCTAGGGCGTCTATAGTACATCAGCCGTTTCATCGCCCAGCTCACCCCCAAATGTGGGCCGATCTTTAAGCTCTTCAGGAAGAATGCTCAGATCACCTAGAGCGTGGAATGCCAAGCTGCCTTCGATAATATCAAACAGTTGCTAGTCAGGCCACCAATCCTAGTTCCCCTGATGCCAGGACAGCCACTCCTCTATTTTTCAGTTACACAGCACTCCATGGGCACAGTATTGGATCAGCAAGATGAAACAGGCCACAAAGAAAGGCCAATATATTACCTGAGCAAGAAGTTCAATGATATACCACCATTGAGAAAGTCTGCTTATCGCATGTTTAGGCCACCCAACGCCTACGACACTACATGATGGCGTATCGGGTCTTACTGTTGTGTCGCCATGACCCAATGAAGTACCTGTTCCAGAAGCCAACGTTGGTGGGCAGATGTGTCAAGTGGCAGGTTTTGTTATCCTAATATGGCATCACCTTCGTGACACAAAAATCAATGAAGGGAGAGATCCTAGCAGATCACCTGGCTGACTTACCTTTGCTAGAGTATCAGCTCTCGAAAACCCAGTTTCTCGACAAAGACATATTGTTTGCCATGGATGATTCGGGACTTGAGGAGTCAGAAGACCAAAAGTAGTGGTGCCTCTACTTCGACGGGGCAGTGAACAAGAAAGGCCACGACATTAAGGCAGTGTTAGCAACACCGCAAGGACAACTTATCCCATTTTCCAAGAAGCTATCGTTCTAGTGCAACAATAATGAGGCGGAATATGAAGCATGCATCCTTGGCCTATAGGCAGCATTAGAGCATGGTGTACGAAAGCTACAGGTCCATGGCGACACCTTGCTAATCATATGCCAAGTGAATAGGAGTTGGAAGACATAAGATCCGAAGCTAGTGCCTTACCACTCATATCTTCTGAAGCTCATGGCAGAATTTGAGGATATTTCCTTCTCCTTCATGAGTAGAGCCAGGAACGCATATGCAGACGTGCTAGCAACTTTGACATCGTGGCTCTCCATACTGGACGACCACGTGGTAGATGTATCGATGACTCGAGTGGACTACCTCGTATACTGCATGAACATTGAAGAAGTTGATCCACTCGAAGAACTTCCCTGGTACCACAACATCAAGGTTTTCGTGCAAACTGGAAGCCTCCCGCTCCCCCGTTACTGACGGGAAGACCATGCAATGGCTAGCATCAAAGTATGTGCTTAGAGGTGGCCGTTTATATAGAAGATCCTACAACCAGATGTTGTTGAGGTGTGTAGATAGAAAGGAGGTCGATACCCTGATGCTATAGATTCATGTCGAAGTATGTGGTCCACACATGAATGGGATCTTGTTGGCCAAGAAGATCATGCTACAAGACTACTACTGGTCGACCATGGATGCAGATTGCTATCAGTTCGTCCGAAGGTGTCACAACTGCCAGATCCATGGGAATCTGATCCATACTCCCCCTCATCAGCTGCATAGTATGTCTAAGCCATGGCCCTTCTCAACATGGGGTATTGACATCATTAGAGCCATTCATCCCATAGCCTCCAATAGGCACTGCTTCATCTTAGTGGCGATTGACTACTTTACCAAATGAGTGGAAGCGGCCTCCTACAAGATAGTCACCGTCGTGGCTACAAAGAAGTTTATATGGAACAACATTATAGCCCGTACGAGGTTTTTCACACCCTCATCTCCAACAATGGGAAGAACTTCATAGTTAAGAGAGTGGAGGATTTCTTGTAGAGCCTCCACATCAAGCATCACAGATCTTCCCCGTATCGCCCACAGACGAACGGCGCTATAGAGTCCGCCAACAAGAACCTCATGAAGATCTTGAAGAAGATGGCTGAGACTCATCGGAATTGGCATGACCAGCTCCCTCACGCATTATGGGCCTATAGGAAATCTATTCAGACTTCTACAGGGGCGACCCTATACTCACTGGTCTACAGCATGGAGGTAGTTCACTCCATTGAAATAGAGATTTTGTCACTTTGAATCTTGAGGGAGGCGGAGCTGGAGGAGGCAGAATTGGTCAAAGATCGGTACATACAGTTGAACCTAATAGATGAACGTAGATTACAGGCCTTGCATCATGCTCAATGCTATCAGAAGTGCATGACCAGGCCTTATCAAAAGAAGGTCCGACCCAGAAGCTTAATGCCGAGAGACTTGGTGCTACAGGCAATTCATCTACCCGATGCTCATGGAAAGTTCCGACCTAACTGGCGAGGTCCCTTTATCGTCAAGAAGACCTTCTCAGGAGGAGCTGTAATCCTGGAGGATCACATTGAGCAATCTGAGCTGGTCAACACATGCTACCTCAAGAAATATTACCAGTGACCGAGTCCTGACGCGCTTGGCAAAGTCCTCTCCCCTGCATCTGAGCATCCCACATCATTGCATTCTACATTTGTAATCCCCATCCTGGCATTTCTTCATTCTGTTTTATTGTATTCACACCGAGTTATTGTAATATACATCCTACATTCATACAGCTTATGCACTCAGCATCCACAATTTGTTTCTTATACAAGCATGCATACGCATACACCATCTGCATTCTGTCCCGATGATGAAATTGGAAAAGCTTAGCCTACCTTGAGAAAAGGTTCTCACCTCCCGAAGAGTTCTATCCAGATCATCTAGCAAGTGAGGAAGTGTGACATCTGGCCTGATTATCCATTTTTATTTGTAAACCATGTAATTAATTGTAATATTTCTTAAATGGTTTATTAATGGATAATCTATTGTTTGTTGTTTGTGTGAGCTTGTGGTTAGTTGTCTGTGCCCCTGTTTGTGATCTGGGACCAATGTGGGGTCCGATTTGAGGACGCACAGTTGTCTCAGTTGGTGTGCCTGTCTTTTCTTCATTTTTCTCTCCTTCTTTTTCTCCTTTCCCCTTTTTCTCTCTCTCACGAGCCATGCCCTTCCACCTCTTTCCCTGTCTTCTTCTTCCACCCGTGCCACCAGTGACGGAGGCCCGTGCCTCCCCGTCCCTTCCGACAAGAATGATGGCCGGCGCCAAGCGGGTGGTGGTAGAGATAAAGAGAGGGAGGCAGGAGTGGGCAGAGGGGGAGCGTGGAGAGAAAGAAAGGAAGAGAAGAGAGGTAGCTAAGGCACGAGCTGGTAAGAGGTGGTGAGTCGCTCGTGGGTTCCGTCGACCGAGGAGGTTCGCCGGAGTGCGGGGAGAGTCGCTGGGCAGCTAAGCCAGGTACGCGACTCCTTTCCCTTCCTCCGTTTAGTTTTTATTAAGGATGGGTTGATTGCATGAAAATTAAGAGAAATGCATGTTTAATTGTAGAAAAATCAAGAAATGAATGGGAATGTGATGTATGGCATGAGAATGTAGAGATCATGCGGTTAGGATTGATGTTTGTGGGGAAAATGTGATTTTGGGGTTGAAGGCTACAATAGCCGTTCTTGAGCCCTTTCCCCTTTTGATTTTTGTTTGAACTATGTGGTTGATGGAATCATGAATGGTTTGAGGGGTTTTGAAGTAGACTTGAGGGTCTACACCCCATGATTTTATGGAAATTGTTGGTGAGTGTTTGGGGGGTCCGATCGGGACTCCCATTTAAGGTGATTTTTCACTGCCCGGAAAGGGGTGTGCCCTGTCTGTGAGGAATTCGGTATGCCAAAATCCTAGCAGATTAAGCCAGAAACCAGGGTTCAGTAGATCGAAATTTCACGGTCGACCGAAACAGGGGGTTTCGGCATACCGAAAATTTTCGGTATACCAAAACAGGAAATTTCAGAATACCGAATTGAAAATTCGGTATGCCGTTTTTTCCCTGAACTTGGGATGTTAAAATATGAATTTTAATGAATGTTAAATGGTTTTAATGGTATGGTGGGTTTATATGAATGATGTTTCCCCATGTAATGACATGGAGGCATGTGGAACCCCAAACAAATAGATTTAGGTGTGCTTTTGGGTTTTAGACCCTATTAATGAATGAAAAAGATGGTTTTATGTGGTTTTGGGCATGAGACCCAATTTTGACTTTAAGCATGGTTTTCATGGCTTGAGTTGGGACCCTAGTGGAGGGTCAAGTGTTGCAAGGAATTAGAGTCCTGCAACGAGAAGAATGGAATGAAATGAAAAATGGATTTGAAATGGAACGCTGATAATGTGGTTGCCGAGCTCATAGCGGTGTAGGCTGAGCCTGGGTTTTCATACCTAGTTGTTTGGGTCACCGACGGTGTAGGCTTAGCCTAGGTCATTGTACCTAATTATTCGGGTCACCGAGCTCGTAGCGGTGTAGGCTGAGCTTGGGCTTTTGAGCCTAGTTGTTCAAGTCACCGACGGTGTAGGCTGAGCCTGGGTCATTGGACCTAGTTGTTCGGGTCACTGACTAGGGCGTCAGACAAAGACGTATCCCCGTGCACTTATGAAAATGAAATTGAGGCCGGTTGGCTGGGGAGGTGACATCCCACACGGGGGATTTCATCGCGGCAGTGCAGGAAGGTAGGGGAAGGATGTCCTCGCCTACTGCTTGTGTGGCTGGTTACCCCTGATCAAGGTAAAAACAGTAAAGAAAAGTGGAAATGAATAAAGAAAGTGAAATGTGATTTGGTCAGGATTGGACTGATGAAATGGTCCTAAAATCCTGAAAAGAAATGATGATGTTTTAACCAGTTGCCAGTCAATGTTTATGATTTGGTTTTGAGCCCAAT